>JAGDQP010069503.1:0-10878 GCA_022664845.1 Lepisma saccharinum
CTTGTCCTTAGCAAAGAGTAGTATAAAACGACGTCTACGATTACTGTTACAGAAAGGCGGTGCATTACTACCGTCGTTACTAGCTCCGATTGTAAATGGGGTAGCGAAAGTCTCTAATCGTTAGTATGTCATCGTCACAATTCCATAAAATGATACTGGTTCCCGAGCGGGCAACAGCATAAATGACATCAACCGTAAAATCCATTGAATCACGTCAAGTAGAATTAGATCAAGAAATGCAAAGGATATTACACCGTACGGATATTACACAAGAGGAAAAATGGTAGATGTATCAGCAGGCATTGCACAGGATCTTGCAACAAACCCCACAACCACATAAACCAATCGCGTTACCCACATTGCAGCCGGACCCATCCGTAAATTCATTATTCCAGTTAATTCTTGATTCTGTTCCAAAAACACTGTCTCAGAACAGGGGTCTTATTAAACCTAATGCAGGAATCGAAAATAATCGGTTAGGATTCAATAGGTGTGGTAAGCATAGATCGAAATATCGTTCCAGGTTCAAATATCATTGATCTTGTCAACGAGGTGGTAAGAAAACGTCCAATCGGTAGGTATTCAAGCATTCAAGCAAATCCTTCAGGAAATTAATATTCCTAAAGAACTAGTCAGTTTTCAATTTGGAGCTGGTGCAGTTCACATTCCCAGGGTACTGCATACGAAAAAACGTACCACCCCAAAAGCAACGAGGACAAAGGCAAAGAAACATAATAATTTCTTCAGAAACTTTAAATTGTATAAAACGTAAAAATGTTGTTATCCAAAGTGTATTATACCTATAAGGATCCAGTGTCTCTAGAAAGTATAGCAAAACACAAAGGAAAATCCGCTAGGTCCTTCGTAAAATTAAACAATGGTTAGCATCACAGGATGCATATAGATGCACCTGTACGTAAAATCTTCCCGCGAAAACAGTATTATGTGAGTGGAATGAACTACTCCAAATAGATTTAGCGGATATGCAAAACGTGGTAGAGTATAATGATAAGGTACAGATATATAGTATGTTCAATCGATATGTTTTACGGTTTTTCAACTTGTATTCCTGTCAAAAGTAAAACGGGACCGGTGGTAGCGGAAGCCATTACATCCATTCGTAAACGCTAAAACTACCGTTAGCCCAATGCTAAACAGATCTGGGTACGGAATTTTATAATCAACACGTGAAACGCGTATTTGACAAGCATGAGTAGAATCATTATAGTGTACATTCCGAAATGAATTGGCCGTTGTCCAACGTTATATCCGTACACTGAAGGAGAAATCTACAAATACTTTACAGCGGAAAATACTTACCGGAACATTGACGTGCTGGGCGAACTTGTACATAGTTATAATCACATAACACGTTCCGCCATTAAAATACCACCTAGTGATTTGAATGATTCCAATGTCAATAAAGTATGGCACACACTCTACGGTAACAAACAAAACCGGAAACCAATATGTAAGTTGCAGGCTGGTGAGTACGTTATGTGTAGGTAAATATAAACATAAACTGGAAAAGGGATACCTAACCAAATGGTCGCGAGAAAACTTTATTGTAGATAAATGCAATAAAGGCACACCGGTAACATATAAAATCAAAGGCTGGAACGGTGATCCCATCAAGGGAAGTTTCTATACACAACAACTCCAAAGGGTGCTTGTAGGAAAGCAAACAATGTACCTTATCGAAAAAGTGTTGAAACGCAGAAAGGGTTGTGTCTATATGAAATGTTTAGGTTATCCGTCAATTATGAATAGCTGGGTACGCAGGCAAACCGTTCAGTCAGCAGCATGACGTCATCCACACAAGCGGACGAGTTCTATGTAACCTTATCGTAAAAAGCTAGTGCACACGTATTTAATAATAATGCCATAGCGTATACAAACAAACTCCTACAACCCATACATCTCACCGGAGATTGGGTGGTTGGCCTAACCAGTGTACCTATCCCGTGGAGTTTCTATAATCTTCCTCATGAAGAGGAAATCATTATTCAGACGGAAGGAAAAAAGAGAGCGCAATATAATATTAAAATTCCACCCGGGTACTATGATTCCGTGCCGACGCTACTGGAATGTATTTCACAAACACTAAAGGCACAACAGCGGGAAGAGGCACTTAAAGGGGCAAAAGAAGGAGGATAGAAACGAACGTCTACGCGTAGTACTTGCAGAGTTACTGAAGGTCACTGTAATGAACAAACAACTAGAAACGGAACTAGAAACCTCCGATATACACGACGTGGATAATGTCGGTGATGATCCACACATTTCGTAGATTGAAATGATCATCGAAATTGAAAATGTTGTCGATGAGCCTCGTATGTTGCACTATGATTATGTACGGAATAATGCATTCATTAAACACAGACGATATCCAAAACGACATTACATCATTGGCATGACGCCAGGACTACAAAACCTTCTTGGGTTTAGTCAGGATCCAAACGTGGATAATCACAGCATACTCTATTTCGCATTGTCGTACTAAACGCCCCCTCATCGTCACCATTGCTGCACCATATCAATGTAATCTCGATGTTAATATCCGATTCGAAATCATCGTGTGTCTGGAAATCGTCAAAACGAAACCGTATATGGGGAAAATAATTCGTAAAATTAGAGTGCACGCGTCCCAGTACGGGCAAATCCAGTCGTATACGTTTAATTTTCCGCAGTACGTAAAGGTGGAAAAAAATATTTCGATACACTCCATGTAGACTTAAAAGATGAACGTGGCCAAACGATGCCATTTGAATTAGGAACGTCAAGCATTAGACTACACTTTAAACGCTAACCATAATATGCGAAAGTACTGAAGATAGTTTCTACATTACACTAAGTTCCAATGCGAGTACACAAACGTATACCAAGAATGCACAGAAGCATTTCCGTAATATCCTCAACCATCAAATACACTTGAATGATCCATCGTGAGTGGTTGGACTTAGTGAACTACACATATCTCTTCCGTGTCAAAATGTTATAGACGGTTAAAATATCTACTGGTTTGATCTAAACTATGGTACCAAGGGGAAACCCCGTATTACACCTGGAAATTATTTCACCCTCCAGCAATTACTGGACCAGATGAATACCATTACGCCACGGATACAATTCCCCAATTCGAATACGGTCCAGGTCACAACGACAGATAATATACAGGCGATACGTTAGTCACCCATGCTGGCATTGCAATTAGGATTCGAACCTACCGTAAACATTCTAAAGGCAGACACTATACAGAAACAACCCTATCTGAGTATTTTGTATCCACAAAGGTGTTTGTGTATACGGACCTGATTCAGCCGCAATATGTAGGCGATACCAAAGAACCATTACTACGTATTGTAGCTACGAGCGATACGAATCATGGCAAAATGCAAACCGTTACGTTAGACGACGTACATTACCTTTCGTTAGCGAAACTAACTTTCGATACCATTGAAATCCTACTAAAAGACCATGCCGGACGTGATTTGCCATTCGCATCCGGAAAGATGACGGTGACACTTGTCTTTACACGTCCCTCGAAATGACAGTCGCTGTACATTGTGAACATGGAATTCCGTATTTCGCATGACCTGTGCATCAAGGGAGACATTGTACGGAAGTTTATTAAGAGGATTGTTTCGATTTGCAATGCCATTCGTTAAACAGGATGCGAAGGCCGTTGGACGACAGGCGCTACAGACAGTAATCCAAGTTGCTACGGATGTGTTAGAAAATCGATCGGTAAAGGAATCGGTAAAGGCGCGGATCCGGGAAGCGGAATCGGCTTTAAAGAGAAAGGCAGAAACTAAGTTAGGTCAGTTGGTTACCGGAAGCGGGAAACGACGGACATGCAAGCGAGGAGTGCGAGGACATATTAGACCACCAGTAAAGCCACGGAAACGTACAAGTAATTGCCAACGCGACATCTTTAGTTAGTCATCATGTCGTTCCTTAAACCTGGTAGTAAAGAGTGCTGTACCAATAAATTTGATTTGGTATCTGTACCCATGACGCAAACTGCCATTGAATCATCACGAATGGTTGAATACCGACCGATATTCACTCTTACATCAGAAGGACCCATTTATTTTTTAATTCCTGGAGACACGTCCGAGTATATTCACCCTGCATAACTTTACTTCTACGTAAAATGTGAGATTCATACCGCTGCTGGAGGTAATCTAGCAGTAGCCGCAGCTGGTCTATCTGTTGTTGCCGGTGATATCGTTGCACCAGCTAATAATTTCCTTCATTCACTGTTTTCACAAGTTGATATATCCCTCAATGATGAGGTTATTTCATCATCGTCGGGGACGTATCCGTACCGGGCTTACCTGGAAACCGTACTCAACTACTCAGGGGATACCTTTAATACACACGTCACCAGTGGCTTAAGGTATAAGTATACAGCTAGACTATTTAATACGTTAGGTAATGCGAATATAGGTTTTCAACAACGTACTGCCTATGTTACTGGAAGCGAGCAGTTTGAAATGATGAGACGACTGTATACAGATATTGCCAACATTGACCTATAGTACCTAATAAAGTATTCTTCACCCCAAACTACATCGTAACAAAGATGCGTTCTATTTAATGGGTGCTGCCAATTCGAATTACAGAGTTCACCTAGACGAAGTCATACTGTGTGCCCGGCGTATGGATATCTTAGCTTATTTGGTACTTCAGTACAATAGCTATATGCTTAAGAATACTCCTAGACTCCAATTAACACGTGTTGAAACTCGTGTCCATACCATCCCTCACAAAGTATCGACATACACTCTCGTACATTGGATGACTTCTATTTCAACTCTCGCCAATGTCTTTTGGGGAAATGTACCCAAAGGTCTTGTGATTGGGTCCCTTGCAAATACTGCATTCAATGGTCAATACAATGAGAATCCCTTCCATTTCCAACACTTTAATCTAAACCATTTGCAGGTCCAACTAGGTTCTAAATCGTACCCCACCCACAGCATGAACACGAGACTTTGCAAACAATTTGTTCTTACCGTGTTACCATACCTTGTTTCCGGTACTGGCATATTTAATCAGAATGAAGGACATACCATTATGTACCACGATTATCCTAATGGCTATACGTTGTATGCATATATACTTTCACCAACCAGTACTTTGGACGACACGACATTGGATGTCGTTAGGTATTCTCCTGTAAATATTGAAATTGGTTTTACTGAACGTTTAACGCAATCCATCATCTCTGTTGTCTATGCACAATTTGATTCCCTGATCCAAATCGACAAGGACCGCAATATTTACACTGATAATATTCTGTAATGTGTCAGCAAAGGTATAAAAGATTGTGTGAACAGGTACCTTTTCTCAGTAGTGAGTAGGCGACAGCATGCGTGCGATAATTTATTTCTCCGCCTTTGATCAAACCGGCGATGAGGATTACATCGACAAGGAAGTAGCCATTGTTAATCCCGATCCTAATACCATGCAATATTGGGTTTTTCAAGCTCCCTTTGATCCCAGTGAACTCCCACTAGATATTCAGTTGGATAAAGATTTCCTATCGACACATGTATTTGGTATTGACTGGTCCGATGGTGATGTTCCGTTTAGTGAATTATAACTTATCTTTGTCAAGTATACGAAAGCCATAGATACTCTGTATACTCATGGGCAGCACCGGCAAAGGTATTTACAGCAGTTACTTGCACGGACCAATGTTAACCTCGAGGACGTCCAGTGTGCCAAGGCTATGCAACTGTTATTCCATGTTAGTCATTATGCATATTACCAACACCATTTTGCAACATTTCGCTGCGTACTGTACGAAACCCAGTGTTATGCCAAATATTTACAGTACCATGATCTAGCACAATATGTTTCCCACGATCGCCATGCCTATGTAACCCCTCCCCCATTACGCAAAGCTCCAGATTACCTTCAGTGCATGAGGATAATGATGAATGTACCTCTACATGGTAATGTAGAATGTTGACATCTTAGGCGTGGTGTTACACGATTGTCGTACAGCATCCGTATTAAGTGGTATTTACGCACTGGACACAATACCTGCAATCGTACAACCACCTGTTGCACTACCGTAAACTTGAGTCCGTCGTATCGTGAAGGTACACCTTAAATCAGTGTGTATTATAAATAAGCAAAGGCGGGGGGTTTACTTTGATCCCCTCGCTCAACCTCCGCCGAGACCATTGTTCATTTCTCCAGCGCAATTGTAATGTCTTCCATGTAAATGACATTCAGTCCAAGCTGATGATTCCTTGCTATGTAGTATGTTTTGTATTGTATACCTCTACCTTAAAGTACTTAAAGTAAATATAGAATCTAAATTGTCAACAACTTACCCGGCATGGAATGGTCAGCTTGTATGACAGTACGTCAGACAAATAAAAAAGCAACCAACATGTAAATTGTAAATAAGCAAGATGTATATTGTAAGACTTATGTAGCAGAGTCGTTTAGTTGTAAAACCATATGTAGTAGAGTAGTTTATTGTAATAAAAACTTTTTACCTCTAATCTTTTTGTGTTTTGGGTTTCATTTCAAGAAATGACAAGCATCTTTATATCCTGAGTTGTATATATTTATTAGTACTTGGTTTACAAATGTAATGTGAAGATGTCATCCACTACTTTTGCCGTTTGTAACTTCATTAAACACTCTAACTGTCTGCCGGTTCCTAGTGATCATGCATACGTTTGTACTGGTTGATGATACGTACAGTTGGTAATATCAGCCTTAAACTGTAATGTACGCAACGCAGGACATGATTGATCCTCAAGGTTTGTTACATTTCCCAGCTGGAAAATCTTACCTAAAACAACCATCTTTTCATGACCCTTACAGTAAAAGATGGATCCCATATCGCAACATTGTGCAACAAGATGGCAGATATGTGATACACTATACCCATTGGAGGTATTCCACTCTAAGTTGTGCAAAGTATTGGTTAGCCAATCCACTTGACGTTGGTACCCTTCGGCTAAATCGGAACGTTCACATGGTAATTTCATCAGACAATGGAAAATTAGTGTGGCATCACATGCAAACAAACAGAATTCGCGAATTATGTACTCGTGAGGTGATATCTTAAAACCCTGAAAATCAATAATGTACTGCCTTGCGCATAATACACGTGAACCCGATGGGTTCTGCTGCTGAAACACTAAAGGGATCAATTGGACAATGCACTCTGGATTCTTGATAAACTGACGAACTACGTTTAATAAAGGTCTCTTCAATATGATTATGACCCTGCGCCACAAATATGGAATAATACTCGCCAAACAGTTCAGTATCGTTCATATGACTTTAAATATTTTGGGTAATCACAATTCCCGTGTTCCACACGTACATGCAGTTATGCACTTTACGTAAATTGCACTCAGTACACTGAATGGGATTGTCTTGCAAGTACGTACCGATGGCGTTCAACAAGCATTTTCCACAATATAGTCACCCTGACAACTCGTGCACGGCGCCATACTAGAATGCACGAGTACCAGATGGTGTACTGCATACTAGGATGATGACACTGTGTCATTACGCACTAGGAATTATACACTGGTCCACTAGTTATGTCTGTAATCACTGTCGCACTTTGGTTTGAAGGGGGCCTCCATGTCCTTGGCTAGCAACATGTCCACCAGCACACCACGATTCAGTTTTAACATACGTTGAAGACCTCAGTCAAACTTTTCCTTCAATGCTGATGAAGCATATTCATGGGACTTCATATACGTTGGAAACAAACCTTTCACTGTGCCCGGTTCACGTAAAATTGCCTTTGTACATGCAGCAAACAATGAAGTGATATCCTCAGGCGTAACGTCAGGGAATAATTATCCACCATGATTACCGGCACAGATGTGATCACGTTGGTTTGGTTTGTTTCTAAACACCATATGCAAAGTAGACAACTGGCAAAGTCGTATTTATTAATACTGGCTAATATACACTGTTCATCCACCCACCGTGCCTTACACTTATACGCCGTTGAGGACTTATCACCGGGCACATTCGTACTAGCAACGGTGGGAATATCTTTGTCCATGTTCGAGCTGGCCATGGCGATGATAACCCCACTCCAGCACCAACACAAGTTAACCGATCGCACGGACATGCGCAAACGCAACCCACACACACTATCACAACTACACTCATTCCCACCACAACGACGGTGCCGCAAGGAATATGTCAACGGGACAGGTCCTGTCAAAAGTGATGAGGGTCCTTTGTTCGCGTATCCTTGTTTGACCACGTATACGATTACGCATCAGTGCGTTCTGGCATATTAAGAGTCTTCCATCTGCTAATTCACACACACAGACACAGTTCTGTGTGTACTGATTCTTTCATAAGGGGGAAGGTGCTCGGATTCCTACTCAGCTGACAGACTAACACATTTAATGAAAAGCTGAGTGCACTTCAGAGCGCCAGGCATGGGAACACTGAAGGAAAGTGTCTAGCGTTCTTGTCAATATTTGAACCCGGGTCTTCCGATTCGTAGTCAGACGCACTACCGGTTGAGCCACGGCGTCCCCATGGAAATGAAAAGCGTGAGAAAGTGCCCCTATTATGCGGAAGCAACTGTATCTCTTTGCATAAAGTATTTAATGGGTATCTTGCGTTTTTTTTTAATTTTGCATTCTCACTAACAATAATAACGTATGTACCGTAATATCAGTAAATAATTATATATTACTTAAATGTACTCTTTTCAGCTGTTTTTATCCTATGGTAATATTATTTGTAATTTTCTGACAAGACCTAGGTGATACAAAGTAGTCAGCAGCCTTTGGTTGAATCACTTCCTCTCAATAGGGAGTATTTAGTATTATTGTTAACATAAAATTTTCAGGACATTATTATGTAGGACAGCTATTCAACTCAATGAGTATCCCCTGAACTTTTCAAATTAATTTCCATCCCTATGTAGAATTAAGTAGGTCAAGTACCTAAGAAAGTATGTTAGGTACTCTGATCAGTACCTGTACCTAGGTACATTCTCCAACGGGTACCTAATACCTATACCTAGGTACAATTTAAGGTCAGTACCTAGTTTCTGTACCTAGGTACAAATGCAGCGTACCTAACCCAACACTGCCTCTCCTGTGTTTTCATATCTACCGACAGATTTGTTTGCAAATGGGTAAACATAAACAAACACTGGATTATCCTAACCATTATTTTCTACTAAAATTTTGCGTTCGCAATCAATCACTTTTCTCTGTGCAGGTTAAAGAACTCATTTCTGAGTAACGACAGATCGTTCATACTTTCGTTTTATATATTTTAAAATTTATTTATGGCTTTAGACGTTTATAACTTAGGCCGGAATAGGGTAGGAGAAGTCAGGTGGCCAGGTTCTATTTTGAAGGTACCATCCCAGCATTTGACCGGTATGATTAAAGAAAACCGATCCGGACGATCGCGTGGTAGGATCGAACTCAGCCAGGGCCTCCCGAATGCTAGGCAAACGCTCTACCAACTGTGCTACATCCATTCAATTTATGCTTTTCTATTATTCAGAAAAGTTTTTATAGCCTTTTTGATGGTTTGTGTCATAGCGGTATTGATTGAATGTTCATGAAATAGAAACCCGTCTTCAGTACTGTTTTCCAAGTGAAAGGCTTTGCTTCTTTTCTGGAAGCATACTTCATCGAAGAAGGCATGTACAATCAATCAGATATTGGTTTAAATCTTAAGACAAAATGATCACAGGCAATAGAATTTGCGGAAAACTCCAATTCGCTTAATAACTTGCATTTTCAGCATGAATGGACAATAATTGTATTTCGAAATAATAATCATTCTTTCGGTGTGAAGAATATGCATAGAATCTTTACAATGTTTTAAAGCACTGTTCCGTTCCATAAAGAAAAACCTGCTCAGATATAAAGCAGTGAGGTGTCTTGTAGATAATTCTTTTTTTTTTTCTATATTCAACGGGAATAACTTTTTATGGTGTCGTTTCATTTGAATGGTTGCTACAGTTTCTCTTTAGTCATTCCAAAAATTGCTCTTAAAGAACTTTCCGATTTTATTTCATATTGCCAGTGTTTCCAGCGGTAAATTCCTGTTAGAACTCACAAGGTGACATTTGCGCAGCAATCAGCATCTTTGTTACTGACGTTATATTATAGATCTTTTTTATTTTTCATTCTACAGACAGTAACTATGAAATTTGGAAATGATGTATGTTAAGATTTTTTCCTTGTGATACACCTAACGTGTTCAAATATTTATCCTTCCTGTCTGAGGTTTTTCCTCAGGAAGGGGGAGGGGGTTACTTTCAATTTCTTTTACGTAATACGAACAGTTATCTCGGAATTGTAATATTTTGTTCCTTTCTTTTTATCTGAGCTATTGTCTTGTTTTTTGGAATGTTTGGAGACAGATTTGTCTATTCCATAAATATTGTATACTTTTAAAGTTTTTCGCTTTCTCTGCTTTCGTTAAGGCAATATTGCAAATTGTCTTCAAATCTTTTCCCCATAGCCTTGTAATTTTTAGCATGTTTTAGATATTTATGTTCAAGCGATTTATTCTACAATTGACGTCGTTTCAGAGCGGAAAGGGAAGAAGTGATGATTTTTTCTTATCTTTTTTTATAAAAATGTCGTATGTTTATTAGCCTAATTTGTATTGAATTATAGAGATTATTCTGTTTATTTTACAGGTAATTCGGTAAACTAAACAGGAAGTTGGAGAGACTTGAGAGGACTGGTGCAAGTCACAGTGCCGTGTTCGCCCGATAAATTAACTCAAGTTACCTGCCCTTCATTAGTTCTTTGACTACATTCTAGAGACTTCTTTCACTTCAAATGCTGTTGTTAACGACGTTTTAATTCTGCAATACAATTTTGA
>JAGDQP010069504.1:0-10878 GCA_022664845.1 Lepisma saccharinum
CATTCGTCTTTCGATAATGTAACTGGAGTAAATTAGTAAACAAGATAAAAACCTACCTTTTTGGCACTAAGGGAGTACATTACTCCACAAAATTACTTGCAAATATATTTGCTGCACTAATTTTAGTTCATTAACAGACGGTATCAAATAAGAATGCAACATTGACATAATGGAAGACAGGTAGTCAGGGATACAAACATATAAAATTACTGTGCATACATCGTCCGATATCCGACATTCAATCAGCAGTAATTTAAAACAAAATCAGTGTTCCCACTCACCTCGATAAATCAGGGAATCCAGCTTAGCACTAAAAAGTCCTGGAAAAGTCAAGGAATTTCACTAAAAATGTCTGAAAACCTGGAAAAGTCAGGGAATTTTGATAGCTTATTGTTTCAAGTTCATTTAGCTACTGTAGGTATTTAATGTTAGATCGTTTTTGAAATTATTTGGAGGCTAATGTGCCAACCATGAAGCAATTTAAGAAAAGAATACTGTGAAATATTTTGATGTATCTTTATTTTCATGCAACTAAGATCTTTATTTTCCCATGGAATTATGAAATATATACAAAATGGGGTACCTGGAAATTTCTGTGTAGTGACCTGGAAAAGTCAGGGAATTTGATCTTGGCAAATGAGTGGGAACCCTGAAAATTTACTTAAAAACAGAACATCATATTGTATCTTTGTCCATATATTGCTTATTGCTACTAGAACTATTCAAAATAATCATTGATATGATGTGTTCTATATACGGTACCATAGTACGCAATATATTTACATATTAAATCAGGGGCGGATCCAGGATTTTCGTGAGGGGGTGGGGCGCTTATCTAAGGAAAAGACCAAGCATATTTTCGATATTTTTACGGTAAATTATTTTATTTTAAATATACATTTTTCATACCATCGCGTTCCAGGCAGAAGGGCGTAAGTTACATTGACGAAATATTACATGATAAGTTTTTCGAAGCGAAATAAGTCTTTGGAAATTTACAGTTCTCTATATCTTTGTTGCTATTTCAGTTTTACTGGTATTTGTTTTCATAGTTGTCCATAAAGGACAGCAGATGTAACGTTCCATATGCCTTTAATCAGACACCTATTTGTCCAACTGACGGGAAATTGTAAAAGAATACTGTTACGCCTTTCTGTCTTAAATACGACGATATTATTCCTCATATTGCTGTTTTACCATGGAATATGAGACACTAAGATCATTCTCACAAAAAAATAATTTGCTATTAAAAATCAAACAAATGGAAGCTTAATACGATGTAAATTATTGGAATAATGCTATAAAATGAAATATTTTATCTTAAGAAAGGGGTACGCTACCCACAACACCTACCTGGATGCGCCACTGGATTAATTTTGTGAAATGTTCTGGCACAAGTTAATGAACTGGGAAAATCACAAGAAAATGGATGGTTTTTAAACAAATTTCTAATCTACTATATATACCTTTTAGAAAAGGGTTCCACCTACCTACCATCTGGTATTTCATTTCTTTTGTAATAAACATAGACAAACCGTAAATGATTTAACTTTATTTATTTTTTTTCCTTTTCTTTGCAGGAAAATAACTTTAACAGTGATATTAATTAGAGCAGGTCTCGGTCTTGATGCTAAAGCACTTAAAAGGTTAAGTCTAATGGTGCTTAGACTTGCGTTCATTCCTTGCACCGTAGAAGCTGTGGTGGTTGGTGTCCTATCTTATTACCTTCTCGGATTTCCATGGATTTGGGGTTTTTTGTTAGGGTAAGTCAATGTTAAGAAACAATCAGATTATTTTTAATTTTAAACTTACTTGTAAAATTATATATTACAGGATATTTATATAAAAGATAGTAAAATAAAGTACAAAGAAGATATCAGAATTCAAAACCGGGCGTACAGAAGAAACTTCACAAACATAATAAAAATGGGGCAACGTTTCGCCGAAGACATGTTCACATAGTCGAAGAAGTGGACAGAGCGAACTGAGAGGAGACAGATATATACCAGCAAGACAAAAGTGAGCAGGAAGTTAAAACTAAAGATGAAAAGAGCTATGCTTGCAACATTATAGCTTCATTTGTAAATACATTAAAAAAAAAAAAAAAGAAAAAAAAACACTCAGAAGAAATCACTATATTTCGATCTATGCGATCTTTTTCAAGTATGGGATTATACGGCTGATTCACACATATAGAACTGTTCACTGACCGTGTGCCGACTGTGCACCTACCGTGCTGTCTTATTATTATTCACGCATATAGGATTGTGTTGTGACTGTATCGGACTTGTAACCTTGGGAAATTACTTTCAAAGCGAAACGAAAGGGACACGGTCTGCGAACAGTCCTATATATGTGAATTTAAAAAAAGTTTTCAAATACATTTTAAATGGAATAGACTGCGAAGAGACTTCAAGCAACACAACACGGTTCGGTGTACAGTCCTATACTTGTGAATCGGCTTATAAGTGAGGAACGCGTGCACAAAGAGAAAAGTATTATTAATAGTGACCTCAGAGAATAACGCCTAAATTCTACCACCTCTGCAACCGAAACTTACAACCACCAACGCCTTCAGGAGGCTCTAGTCAACCGAACCTAGCCATCTAACCTGGTAGTTAAGCAGATCCGAATAACATCTTTGCATATTGAATCCCCCCCTTCACATTTCCAACACCTAAACTGAAACACGCATTAATATATTTCTTCTATCACTTAATACTTTTCTTTAAGGTGAAACCATTTGAAATGTGTAATATTCCGTTAAATATATACATAATTAAAAATATTTTTACGATTTTTTTTTTTTTAAAAAAAGAGAGTTAATAATCAGCGTATCTAGAAAGTAAAGAATGAAATATCTAATAATATAGAAATTCGTGCTTTATTCATGCAAGAGTTTAAAACGACAAATATAAACACAAAAAACTAATAATTATGATAGAAACATTAAAAGTAATTTTCACTTAATGCCAGAAAAGAGTAACGCGTAGAGACAATGTTCACATAGCAACAAATCCAATATGTGTACATTGTTAAAAAAGAAAACAAAATATTAAACATTTATTGAAATTAAGAGTAATTTCATTCGATTAATGAGTATAAAGGAACAAATTCTTACTTAGAAACCAGCAGGTTGCATATAAGTTTTCTTTAGTTTATTATCAACCAATAACCCTAGAAATATCAAGGCATTTTTAATAACATCTATTACCAACGGGAGGGGAAGGAGGAGGGTCTTTATGACCAGTAAATTTATATTTAATTCCGAACTATCACTTAGAGGGAAAAATGTGTATAATAATAGTAAAATGAAATGTCATTGTATATTTTTAACAATCACTTCAACTTAACACAAAATAGACAATAGAACCATTGTTAAGGAAGTACTAGAAATCGAACAGACGTCACACAACAATACAAGACCAACGAGATTCAACTAAAAAGGAAATCATAAATAAGTGCATTGTTGAAGCAGTAATAATGTTGTAACATAAAAAAAAAACAATAATTAATGTTCCACAAGTCTCGTATTACACCTGAAATTAGTTGATAGACCTAAACATTAGATATGTCATTTTGTTACATACTAAGGGGCTCATACTGTGTGTCCACCTAGACGTAGTTTTGTTTTCTAAAAATACTATCACTGGAAATGTTTGGATAATAACTGAATAAGATGAAAGAATTCATAACAATGAATAAATAAAGTATTCATATTTTTAAAAGACCATTTACATATATGAAATTTAAATTGCGGAGAAAGTGGGCATAAAGTCACCCCATCCCCCTTTCTCCGTTGGTATTGCTGGGGTTAAGTACTGTATAGTACAATTATCGTTCGTACATTGCTTTGATCAGGGTGTGATTTCAAATATAAAGCAATAAACATGTATCAAGTAACGTTAATTCACGTGAATGGGTCATCATAACGAGGCGAATGTAATCCTAACGTTTGTTCGCCATTTGAACAACCCCTGACTTGGAAAAAATACATAGAAAAATTGGTCGCTGCCATGATTGCAATGCACAACCGGATCTCTCAGTGGCCAGCGGGGTCATATACCATTATACTACCAATACGGTTAAATTTTTTGTGTATCTGAAGCATTCCTAACGCCTCAATTGAATCAGATAGTGACTGCTGGATATTTTTGCACAAAGTCTTTATGTAAAGGAAATAACATGACATCTTTGTTCGTACTATTAATTCCTTCCAGCTTTCGGATTCAAGTCGAAATCATGTTCAAGGGATTAAAGGGGACGTTCAAGTATTATATAAACACACTTTTAGTCATTGTAGACTCCCTCCTCTCCTTATAAACAAAAGTAAGCAGATGCGCGATCTCCTCTCCTTGTGATTACGTAAAACATTTCAATTTGCTTACTTTCGAATGTACAGATATTCCTCGTAGCACAAATGCACAATAAGAACACTGAGAACACTAATGACGATAATATTTTCTCAACGCCAAACGTACGCTTTTTCAGTCGTAGTTAAGGTAAGGAAATAATGATAAAAAGGAAATATTAAGATAAGCAGTGTGCGTGACTTTGTCAATTGTATCTTGTATTTTTCCTGTAAGATACAATTAACAAAGTCCTACGTACTGCTTATCATAATATTTCCTTTTATACTTATTTCCTTACCTTAACTATGTCTGATGAAGCACACGTCTGGCGCTGCAAAAATATTATCGTCATTAGTGTTTTTATTTGTATTGTATATCTGTACTACAAGATATGTCTGGACATTCGTAGGTAAGGAAATCATGCTTTTCTCATTACGAAACCTATAAGAAGACTTGTCAAATTTCTTATCGTTATTTAGTAGTCTAAATAACTGTTTAAATAAAGTAAACACAGCTTTCTGACAAGGCTGACTATATACTTTAATAACTACGAATAGAAACTAAAGCGTTACAGTTTCGGAGGTATACCACCTCCTTCTTCAGATTGAACTATACTGGAACTTCAGACTGAACTATACTGGAACTTCAGATTGAACTATACTGGAACTTCAGACTGAACTATACTGGGACTTCAGACTGGACAGGTATAGTTTAGTCTGAAGAAGAAGGTGGTTGTACCTTCGAAACTGTAATGGTTTAGTTTCTATTTGTGGTTATGAAAGTATAGGTCAAGAAGAATACATACAAGGCTGTATTGTCATAATATCCAAACTGTTTAAATTTTAAATTTGCATTAATATGTTTTTAAGCAAATGTAGATATTTAATTTAACATATAAAATAGTCAAAATGACATCAAACTTTTAACAGTTTTATTAGTTATTAATTTAATAATTATAAATTATTTACGAAAAACAAACAATGGTTTAGGAATACACAATACTTTTTTTTTTACCATTTTATCTTTTATCAAAATTATCTGCATCGAAAAAAGGCGGAACTTACAGAGCACATTGCAGCGCACTATTTCGCATGCATGCTGATCTTTCTTACGTAAACATTACTCTGAACCCTCATCCCCCATTGTCAGCAAGAGTAAGCAAAGGTTAAACCTCCTTTTGAATGCTTATGCAATACATGAATAACCCCAAAACAAGATTTTGGATTCAATCACAGGTAAATTTACAGAATAGAAAGCGTTAAATTAAACTTTATATCGGCCAATTTTCCAGCTTAGGCCATATTTTTCATCCGACTGAGACATACATTCCCACTAGACATCCACACTAATAGACGCTTTTGCTTCCTTCTCGAATGGAAAATATAGACTATGCTGGAAAATACGTAGATAAGGTTTAGTTCAACGTTTTCCATTCTCTTATTTTAACTGTGATTTATTTCTAAACCTAGTTTTAATCCTTTGAAAATAGATTCAACGCGAATCTGAAAGATAGGCTCCGTTAATTATGCAAAGAGAGAGGTCTTGCACAATTAACAAGGTAAGCGCTATCAGTAAAGATCCAGTTAGAAGTAAATTTGTTGTTTAATGTAAATATTCTGTATAAAAACCTCAGAAGAATTTTGTGGATATAAAGTATAAAACATTTTTTTTTAAAATTTAAAACTGTAAATTATTGGCAGATTTAACATCATGTAATAATTATAAACGTAAGTAACATAATCTAAATACTTTTCCATGACCTAACCTATTGTCTCAGAACATATATATATTTACTAATTTATAAAATACAAACAAAAGTAAATGTATTAAAGATTTTCTTCAAGTAAATAATATCTTCTTCTGATTTGCTTTTACCTTATCCGTTTTGAACATTTATAGATATTTCTATGTCGGTAAAAAGGCATAATATAATATAATAGTACCTGTCTTCGTAATATACTTTCTGTTTTTAAGAGATTCTTGAAGATGGGCCAGTAGGAATTTAAATAATAATAATAATAAAAGTGAAAAGCTTTCTATATATTTAGTAATTAATAGTCAGTTAGTATCCAATTCTGTCTAGTGTCATATAACACTTTTGTATTTAGAATTGATATTGCTACAAAGTTTTCACAAAAAAAGTCTCTATTGCATGTGTTATGTCAACTAGAAGTGTTTTGTTTTCTTACAGCGATCTAGCAGAGAAATTATGTTGAATATTTTCAGGAGTGTTATCGCAGCTGTATCACCTGCCGTTGTTGTTCCTTTGCTGCTTAGCCTCAGAGATCGAGGATTCGGTATTGATAAAGGAATACCCACTTTGGTACTTGCAGCAGCCAGCATCGATGATGTCGTTTCTATAACAGCTTTTGGAATCATTTTGAGTATTATTTTTGCAACAGGTAATTGTTCAAATTAGATTTTTTTTAATTCTTAGTTTTAGCACAGAGAACCATATAGAGAATTGACCTCCATTGAAAAATAGGTACGCTTTTCTTTCTGTCTTCGAAGTAGTTTCTTTTCTTACCGATAGATGTCATTGACCTCAATAGCTTATTTTCTTGAAGATCACAGTCAGCTGGAATTTTGTGATTGGTTCAGCTGAAATACGAGAGTACGAACCAATTATACGCTTTAATTTATCAAGATGTTTAAGAAAATGAGCTACTAATCTCAGAGCCATCTAGCGGCGAGGTAAGGAACTTCTTCTAAACCAGAAAAGAAATGCGTAACTATTTTTGAATGAAAGCTAATTGTCTATATTTTTCTCGGTGGTTTTAGTTAGCAGTATAAAAGAAAAAAAAAAAAAAAAATAGATCGTTCATGACACGACGATATGTCGTAGGCCATGGGACGGTGATTTTTTCAGGACATTTTACCTTAAACTGCTATATTGACAGTGTATACGATAAATTAATATAAGGTTTTTAAAGGGAAAAATACATTTGTGGGAAATAATCCTTCGTCAGTATATAGTTCCTGAGCACGTTGCAATAATGAAATGACTTTTGCCCAAAATGAAAGTTGTCATGAAGGATGTGTTGAATATTATTAAGGTCAATGTAAAGCAAAGATCTATTGTTGGAGATCTTTGTTGGAGATCTTTGCTTTACATTGACCTTAATATATGCTTTCCAATGACGAAGTGGAGTGGCATCTAAAGATGAGCTCTTCTCGGTTTCTATTCGAAACCTTGTTTAATAATATTTCAGGGTGAGATCTGTAGAAGTGTTGAGTTTGTTTTATAAGGCACAGCTGTATACTAAATCTAAGACAAACACTACATAAGAATGAATAGGAATAACATACAAAAGGCTAACTCATTACAGTAAATCACGTATTCACTGAACTGATCTAGTTCCCAAATTCATAAGCACTTATTCATATGGAGTCAGATAGCAAAGTGCCATTCTATTGATACTTAAATGTATCCAAATATTATCATAAAGAATAATTTCAATTGTCATATGCTTCAGCAGAAGACAATATTCCCTCCTATATGTTCCATGCTTGGTAGTTCAATTTGTATATTGACACAATGGCGTATAACTTATTACCTCATTTTTCCAAATATCAACTTGCGGCATTCACTTCTAATAACATCAGATATCATACATATTCTAACATTCAGATATCGGCGTTGCCATACTATTCCTTCGAGTACCAAATCTTTGACATTTCACTACAACCAGTTCATCTTTGCATGGAAAATATCCATTGCCACTATATCTAATTTGATTTTAATTATGGCCTTTAGGCATCTAAGGCTCACGCCTGGATTGGGAAGGGGAAATAATTTGGGAAGATGTCGGTCAGGGCCTATGTTGAAGGTGCCATCTGGTGTGACTGATGAAAAAAACCTGGAAAAACCTCAGTCCGGATGGTCAGCCGCTGGGATCGAACCCACGACCTCCCGAATGCTACGCCAACGCTCTACCACTGAGATACGGCGGCACGGTAGTTTAATTTTAAGGTTCAAAGCTAAGCCTCAAATTCTGTGGTTGGGGCGGTTCTTGAAATTGAATTGTTAAATCTTAAGCCCAGTCCAGACTATCAGATCTCGACGTTCAGTAAACAAGTAAATCGTTCAGACAAAACATCTGTTATGTTAGCGTTCACACTATACATTTTATCGCACGTCTTTAACTAATTTATTGTAGATATTATAAATACATAAAAAATAAATATCAATACAGTGGTAATTGATACTCTTAATTCGAACTGCAAAGGGGTTACCAATATTGTTCGAATTACCCAAAATTCGAATTAACAAAAACATGGATTATTAAAGAAAATAAATAAAGCAAAACTACTTACTACTGTATAAACAAAAATAATTAACTTGCAGTGGACCTTATATTAAAACTGCTGTATTTTGTGTGGTCTTATAATGCAAGCATAAACCAATATCCCTCTTCCAATAATTAAGGTACCAGTAAAAGGAAAATACATTTAAATAAGTGCAATGTATTGTATTAACACACAAAATCACATACATGTAGCCTACACGTGATTCCTGTTTGCTTGGGTTTGTTTCTTTTTACACGGTTTCCGAAATCTTTCATTTCATTTATTGCGTGAACTTCAGTGCAGGTAAAAAGACTTTCACAGTCTCTTTTGTTCTTACAAAACATTCGCTATTATTCGTCCAGACTTAAGGGTATACTGTTGCTCTTATGGCAACAGTGATGCCGGTTTGATCGCTAAATAAAAAAAAAAAACGAACCTAAGCTCCTTGCAGCCATTCTCTCACTTCGGGTTGCCATAGCCAAGCGGCAACGCCCCCGTCGCTGTTAGTTTTTCTTCTTCTTCCCCCGCCAAGTTTTTCAAATGAATCTAATTGAATATGTGTAAATGAAGAAATGAATTACTGAATTAATTTTCGTACCAATGTTAAATGTAAAACCTTTACGGGGATCATTCAAGAGAGATAATAGTTAAAGAAATTTCGTGTAAGTCAGGGGGAAGAGCTGTTGCCCATAAGCTGCAACAGTATAGTTTAAACCCTGGATCGATCATAGTAGAGGAGCGGGTTTTAGGACGTACATGTGCACACAAAAGGGGGTGAATAATTCCACGTGCTTGAGCAGAGAGTGAAGGCTGCATACCAGAAAAACCTCTTCTCTACGGTTACATCTGAATAGCTGTAAACCAGTTGAAATTTGTTTTCTTCTGTTTGCATTCTGACCATCACTAAAAATCGTGAAATAATTTTATCAATCATTGGAATTCATGAATATTCTTTTGCTTTTTGAATCAGAGTAATCATGACTTCGAATTATCCAAAAATGAAAATTCGAATTACATATGAATTTTTAACGTTGGCTACAATAGAAATTTCAAGGAGCTTCTGTTTGAATTACCTAATAATTCGAATTATCCAAGTTCGAATGACAGAGAGTTCACTGTATTTAGTTTCATATAATAGATGAAAAACTCTTAAATGTTGAAGTAATGTAATAAAATTTGGAATGATAAACCAATATTTTCAATAACGAGACATAAGGTTTTATTTTTTTGCAGTTTAACTCTCTTTTCGATTCCTTTTAAATTTAAATCGTTTTCGATTTTTCTGCTTAAAAAAGTCTCTGATTTCTCGATTTAAAATATTTTCAGATTTTTCGGTTATAATTGGTTTCCATTAAAATAGAATTCGGTTTCCGTTTTTGGTCCAATAAAAGTCATTTTCAGTGATTTCAATTAAAGTTTTTTTTTTGTTTGTTTTAATTTGTAATCAAAAATATCTGTTTCAATTTTTATTGAAAATTCGATTTTCGAAGTACCGAAACCAGTTTCGATTTATCAAAAATCGAACATCCCTATCCAAAAATTTTACACAGAAAAACGAGCGCAACTTTTGATATTTCTTCCACCAATGCAAAGAGAAAAAATGAGGAAAAGACTGAACGAGCATTCACACTGTCAATCAAATTTGATCAGATATCGGATTTGAAGCTATTTTTATCAAATCATTGGCTCAATCTTCAGTCCTCGTTTAGTTCAAAGACTGACAGTCTTTTACTGTCCAGACACAGCGTTTTGTCTAAACGATTTATTTGTTCAGACAAGACGTATGATATGATAGTCTGAATCGGGCTTTACCCTCAGCATTGTGAAACGTGCTACTATGCTTCGACACACGCTCTACCATGTATTCAAATACTACGCGCTCATGATGGGTTCAGGTGATACGTACAGTTTCTTTTACACAAAAGTCGTTAAACTTGCTTCCAAATTAAACACATCGTTCTACCAAAGTAATTAGCGTAGGATAGGCTCTATGCCTTCAATTATTACGCCTCAGCGCCGAGCCTGTCCGAATTTATGTGTATATGAACAATTCGGAAAGGTTTCTTGAATTCTTACCACAATTTCGATTCAGGCTTTAACGGCAATACTAGTCGAGCAATCGTAAGACTATAATAGCCTTACAACACATTGTCTCCCTAATCCTACAATCTTAGTTAGGTCTGCTTGACACTGAAGCATTTATGCTACAATAAATCGTAATGCTAGCACAAATGCT
>JAGDQP010069505.1:0-10877 GCA_022664845.1 Lepisma saccharinum
GGCTCCCACCGAAACTTCGAAATCTACCTCAGCCTGTAGGCCTACCGAAAGGGATTTTTTAGTGTATCATATATGAACTTTTCGTGAAATTAACATAAACTTCACATCTTTACTGCACAACATATAAACTTCTGGTGTGCTGACAACCAATGCATGCACAAAAATTTCACTTAATAGTGGCTAATGTTCTAAAAGGGACCTCAAAACGAAATTGAGATAATGTAGGCCTAAACTACGTAAATATGAACTTAATGTGTGCAAAATAATAATAATAATAATAATAAAAAAAAGCTCACCATTTTTCAGAAGCTTCAAATAAAGAATATATTTTCGGTGAAGTTCTCGTGTGCTTATTGTGCCAGGAGATTTTCAGTGTAGAATCAATCAATATTGTCTATCGTCTGTGAGATTCACAAGTTTTTCCAGAATAGCCATTCCAGGGGGAGTTGCAAAGCTCAGTTTTTCCTTTCTTTTTAAATTTTCATATATTATTATTATCGTTAGGAACTTTTTGGCGTCGCAGTTTTCGTGCTCTGAGGGGTAACACAGTATTTGTCGGTCACCCCTGAAAGAAACACTGCTCAAATGCCACAATGTATGATGACGTCCGTATCATAATAGTAATAATCATTGTAATACAACTTCCGGTTCAGGGACCATTACTTTTATAAGCTAACCTAGAGTCCTAGATGAAGTTTGTGAGGGATAAGGTTTAACGAGCAATCCATTTCTTCTTATAGAAAACCAGGATAAAAACTAATCTATTTAATAGGTTTAGGGGTCAGTTATACAATCGACCACTAAACTTCCAGTCAGCGCTAAGTTGAGGAAACTCTCATTTTGCGTACTCTCATTGGCCAAAATCAGACTTGGTCTCAACTTAGCGCTGACTAGAAGTTTAGCGGTCGGTTGTAGAACTGACCCTTAGAATAATATCGTTCATATTTTGCGAAGCAACGGCATTGCCATGCAGCGAACCTAGGATTATAAAGGCTCACACACCGCGTCGTGGCCACGACACCACCTGCCAAACAGAGCTGAAACCCAGGTCACCGGGTCTATGTTGGGACTCGGGAGGGCGAAGCACAGATTTCATTCTTTCCTTATTAGTACACACGGTTCTGTTTGAGCAGTCTTTCCATCTGCGGTGATCGGAAGCAGGGGTGTTACTACCCAGAATACAAAAAATACGACGCCGAAAAGTTCCTAACAATAGTAATATGGAAATAGTCTCATACCCCAAGAAAGAACAAAAATGTCACCGGGGTGTGTGTGAATACCTCCTCGGAAGCCTATGCTTAAAAAAAGTATTAAATAGCATACAAACATTAAAACCCTTTAAAACTCTGAAATATGAAGTTCCCGTACATAAGCTCACTTCTCAAGGAACGTCACATGTTATATGGACTGATTCTAACCACAGGAACAAAACCGGGTCACCAAGTCAACTGGATGAAGATTCGATTATAGGGTCACCGAGTGAACTCGGTCTAGGGATTTCGGTCAAGAACGGCTCCCGAATCATTCGGGTCAAGTTTCGGACCGGGTCACCAAAAGTGACCCGGTTTCAGCTCTACAACCAAATCACTCCCGCGGAAAGAATAAAAATCTATCGACTTACACAGTTTTTTTTTATATTGATTTTATCATGAGTAACGGCGCGGCCTAGCGAGCCGCCTATTGAGAAGCCCTGCTCTGCACGCTGTAACGATTTTCATGAAAATTGATATATAATTAAGATCAATTTATTATCAGAGAAACTTAAAAATCAAGAATTATTAGATATTAGAACATTTGAGTAGGGTTTCTTAATGTAATTTTTTAAAAGTGGAAAATGAACTAGCAAGTTTTCTGTCTCGTCAAACCATCATTGAAGGTGACCCCTGCAGCGCTGATGTGCCAATGAGATCGTTTAACTGAAATCTGAAGTCAGTTTCTTCTTACCTGCTCTCGTTCATATACTTGTCTGCATTACAAGTTGAGTGCATAAAGTACAAAAACACCATAAGAAAAAGTTGTAGCGTTACCAGATTGAAAGCGACTGTTTAAATGAAGGTTACTATGAGTCTCAATCTGAAGCCAGTATATTTCTACCAGTTTTCGTTTTGGCGCTAGTCTGCGTTACAGTCAGCCGGACAAAGTGAAATCAGAAATCTTTTAGTGTCCGCTGAAAAGTAGTTTCTTCTACCTTTCAGGTCTCTTTATAATCCCGCTCAGTCCGTCCGTCTGTGTCCAAAACATAAATCACAAGCTGTACAGAGAGATGTCATTAGAAAGGTATTCGCTAGATTAGTTACAAGTCGCGGAACAGTCTTGGCTGATGAAGCGCGCAGTGTTGTAAACTTATTTTTAAAATATAAATTGTGCAAATTGTTTCCATTTCGTTAGACACATCTGCACCATGCTTGACATAAACATTATTCAAAACAATAGAAAAATACTATGGGTGTTCAGTACCTAAGTATCTCAGCTGTCAGTTTTGCTAACCTATTTTAGAAAAAAATAAATATTTCTGTGCCTTAGATGCTATCATGGGATCGGAGACCTTGCGATTGCTAGCACATTCATAGCATTCACTTGTTTTCTAGAAGTACCTTGAAGAGGACGCAACGGAACCACCTAGCGGACGGCCTCTACAAAACGTTGGAGGTTCATTAGAACCGGTGCACTGATCATTTTCAACTCAAATAAGAGAAAGTGATCCAATACTGCTCGGCTGGGTAACATCAATCACTGACTGATACAATTCTGAATTTGAATTTATTTATAGCTATCAGGCCGGGATAGGAGAGGGAAGGAATCGGCCAGGGCCTAAGTGGAAGGTACCATCCCGGCATTTGGCAGGTGTGACTGAAGAAAAATTCTTAAAAATAATCTCAGTCAGGATGGTCGGCCACTGGAATCTATCCCATGACCTACCGAATATTTATTTTTCTAAAATACGTAGGCAACACTAACAGTTGAGGTAACGTTCTACCGCTGAGCTACGGCCGCTCGGTCTGACTGATACATACCCTCCTTACTTGTATTCAACCAATCCAGAGGTTGAAAGACTGGTTTAAATTACCTAAGTATACGTATCCACTTATCTGGATACGCATTCCACCTGAACACTTGTATAGGACAAAATACAACTGGAACATTGTGAATTGTTAACAACCCTCCGAATTTCTTCGCACAATAGAGAGCCATAGGGAAGGCCGTTGCTGGGAGGAAAAAGATCACCTGATGTAGGAAAACTTCAAATCGCCACTGAGGAGCCGGACAAGTTCGATTACTTCTCTCGGCCTTCATTACCGAGGATGTACTGAAGTTTTACCAGCCGAATGCCAGGACGGTCCCTAAACTAAGGCTCTGATCGCTACCTTCCCCATCCCTGTTCCCGGAAGAGTGTTCACCACGGGACGTTAGCCGTTCAACTTGTCACAGGGTTAAGCCAGTTCAGCCCATAACTGTAAGATAAATCTGACATAGGATGATGCAGAGGATTTTTGCTGGCAACTACACTTGGATATAAAATGGTTCAGAACACATTGCATGTTAAGCTATTAATTATCAAGGAAATGAACGGTCCTAGTTAATGAGCTATTAGCAATAATCCAAAAGTAATAAGGGAACACACATGACTTAAGGCGCGCTTCTTCCATCATCACAGAGATAATGATAATAGTTAATACGAAAATAATGGCTTGTTTTGCGTGCACGGAGCAATAGCTACAGCCAAAGCTATTTAACATTAGTACCGAAATCTAATACAAGTATGTTGGAGGGGTGTGTGAAGTTAAATGTAAAAACTGAAAGCTGCTAGGCAATTATGAATTATGGTGGTTTAATATGTTAATTGTGCGCGGCTTTCAGCAAAACCCCCCGAAATAAACTTTACTCCGTAAGTTCTGATTTGAGTTTATAATTTAATGCAACACATTTAGGCAACTTTAGTTCAGATCGAATGGATGATGATGATTGGAGAATTGACGGAATGAAGGAAGTGCAGGAAACGGGATAGCCCCGAGAAAACCCACATGACATGAGCTGGGATCGAACCGACAACCTCACTCACAAGAGGTGAGCGCTCCACCATTGAGCCACAAGGCCCCCCTGATTTTTATTTTTATTTTTAAACATGTGAACCTCTGAGAACCGTCGCAGTTAACAGCGAATAATCCGTTATGCATAGTTGAGTCGAGCCGTTACTGTATAACCTAAATAAAATGATTGGAGTGGTGGGCCAATACAAACGACTATCTAAATTATTTTTGAAACTAAGCACATCACTGACGAGAAATCATTATTTACTTAAAACTAGCATGGATATTAAGAAGTTGAAATACTGGAAAATAAATACAGTTAACAGAAGACAGGGTTTCAAACTACTTTCCTCGGCATCCACTATATAAACACTATGCACTCAATTCCCCTTCTAATTTGAATTCATTTGTGGCCTTTTGACTTCTCTGGCTCAGGCCGAGACGATGTAGGTATCCACGTGTGCCTTACTAAAAGTTCCATCC
The DNA here is from genome assembly GCA_022664845.1 of Lepisma saccharinum. NCBI lineage: Eukaryota > Metazoa > Arthropoda > Insecta > Zygentoma > Lepismatidae > Lepisma > Lepisma saccharinum. Next base: position 4,512 of record JAGDQP010069505.1, read on the forward strand.
CTAAATTCGGGTCGTGAAACGGTGGAATACTTCAATCAGGATGGTCGCCCATGAGATTCGAACCCAGGTACGTACTACGTATCTACCCATTACCGATCCAAAGTCTGTAATATATCAATCTATAGCACTTGTATAACGGAAAGGGGCATCGCACATGTCTTGCGTAATAACAGAAACGCATTACATTAAAAAACAAACAATATTTTGTTAATGCAATTGATAAAATCATAGATAGATTTAACAAACCACGAAAACATATTTATTATTAAATAATTTCCCCATGTATTTGTTTTCAGTAACTTGCGCCTCTTTTGTAAATCTTTCAAGCTCTCCAAAGGGAGCACGGATCCCAGGTTGGGAAACACTTCCACAGAAAAAGAAGGATAATCTACAGAAGTCAACGAACTAATGTAATGGTTAATAATATTCAACTTAGAAATCCCGATGTTAAAATGCAAGACAGTGGAGAATCGAACCCAAAACACCTTGATTACAAAGACTGAGCCCTGTATATTTGGTGAATACAGGATTTCATAAAACAATAATTTGTCTTGTCTTCAGAAATCGCCCTCAATAAACAGTTTCCAACAAATTTATGACAACTATTGCCGAAAAAAAATATTTGGAAAGTGCGCCGTGTATGCACCAAATATACAGTTGCGCACGTTGTCGCTCTTCTTTTTTTTTGGGGGGGGGGGGCGAGGAGTTGATGTCATTACTGTTACGAAGTACCTAATAAAAGAGCTGTATATATTATAGCTAGTTTATAATGACCATTTATAAACTATTTCATCAGTTAAAAGTTGCCGCACACATGTTTCACACCTTCAGCCCGATCAATGCGACATGGCGCTTAAAGGCCAAAAATGTATAGCAGACATTCAGACAATCTGCGACGGCGCAGAACGGAACAAAGTTCGCCCGCGTTGTACGCGACTTGGGTAGATGGCGCACTTTTAAGGGCGAGCTTCAGCACCGCCGTCCGCCATGCCAAGTGGTTCAGTGCAAACATCATGATGTGGCACAACGGTCGAACATAGGGCCCCATCAAAGCCGCCGGCGGCCGTTCTTCGTGATGTAATATACACGCGTTGCTTCCTCGTTCATCGAAAATTCCGTAAGTTGTGAAAAAGCACCGAAACGTGCTTCGTCTTCGTAAAAAAATCGTTCGTTTCGTTAACGTATTTTTCATCTTTTCGACTTCCGATTTGCTGTGGCGACAGCACGATATATACGGTAGGATTATTTTTTTGTTTACACATTTAATAATAGTTAAAATTCATACAATGGTACATGATATACACTCTCAGTAGGCAATAAAATATTAGTACACAGTGTTTTTTTTTTTTGTTCATGCCTGAAGGTAGACCATACTCATCACGAGAACAAAGTGGTGTTGGGTACAGCCTTAAAAAAAAAAAAGTGTTTTCTGTTGCATAACTATTATGCCATTACTTCAGAATAGTAGCAGATGCTCGCGTATTTGTATGGCAAGCCGCAAAATATATTTTGTAAACATACATTTGAAGCATACTCTTAAAATATAAAACAAAGGAACACGGAAAGCGCGAGACAAAAGACTGTCCAATAGCAAAAGCAGCTGCACCTGCAAGATGTAAGATTTACTTAACTACAAATAAGCGTCTGTTTGAGAATTAATTTATAATTTCGTCTGTGTAAGGTCACTGATACATGTAGTGATACAGCACAAACACAACCTCGCTGTGTTACGTTTAAAGGTACGCATATTTACAGAATTACATAATTAAAAATGGATGTGAACTAGTTCGCATCTTCATTGGTGTTCATATTCAGTTGCTAGGATTATTACTCTAAAATCCTTTCCCGTACGTGAAAATCTCCAAAATTCGTGCTAGACCTCAAATATTAGCATGCACATGTACGACTTACTTCCTGTCGTGAGGTGGAGGGGGTTACTTCATGGGTTAAAGCCGAAAGCCTACAAGTGAATCTACAAGTAGGATGCGTGCAACTCCAGAACAGTGTTACCGTACTATAAATTTAAGCATAACAATCCTAGTTATTATTGAGGAAGAATTTTTATCGAACGGAAAAAAGTAATATTTTTTTTCTGTTTAGGCAAGGAATTTACAACTCGTCCAGTATAGATCAAATGTGAAAACCGGTAACTATAGGGAACAAATCCAGTTCAGGGTAAGCAAGTAAGCCTAACCATCATAATTTACTTGAGCCAGATCGATACATGTAAGCTACCTAACGTGACAAATGTGAAGCAAAATAATAATAATAATGATTATTATTAAAATAACTGAAAAAGTTCAAAGTACAAGGGCCTAATCTGGAACAACACGAGGATGAATTGTGTCATCTTTTAAGTGATAAATTGTTACCTTGTACCTCCGTTCGGTAAAATGAATTAGGGCTATCAGATTTTCCTACAAATTTTATACCAGTTCATTATAATAATGGGTTATAATTGGGAGCGAAAGCAGATGAGTTGAATATAGTATGCGTAACGCAGTCCAATGGTTTTCAACCGCGGACCGGTCCATGAAACTGCTGTACCGGTCCTCGGCCAATTGACATTTACATTTCCTTTCCAAAACAACTAGAAAATGCCCTGGCATCTTGAACGTCAAATTTACCTTTAACTTGGTGGCATTTTTCCGTGAAAAATCCGCGAAAGATTTTTCCTATAATTTGCTGGCCCGTGAGTATAAAAAAGTTTAAAAAAAATTGCTCTAGGCCTTCGGTCCTGGTATAATATTTATATGAAGTAGCCCAACCTCCTAGGCTCAAGTGTATGGTACAGTGTGGGAGTAAATAAATATTCAATTGCAGTTCCAGAATACGTTACGCTGAATTGAGTAAATCCAAAGCGAATTGCCCAATAAGAAATATTTGGATTTGCTTTATGGTTTGAACCAAACATGACAGGAGTATTCTCTATGTAGTATGTTTTCTCTGTAAATCGGAACTGGCTGGAATACTAACTTTATTATGCCATATAGTCTACTTGCTAGGTTAGGTTAGAATTTCTTCATGGCCTTTAGGTACCTCAGGCCGAGATAGGGTGGGGGAGAAGATGTTTGAAGGTAATCGGCTAGAACTTGGTAGGTACCTGCCTGATGTGAGTAAGGAATAACCTTCCCAGGACGTTCAGATTGCTAAGCTAACGCTCGGAGGTTAGGTCAGCTAACTTAGGTTTCATACCGAACCAAAGTAAGGTGATAAATGCAACCACTTCTTAGGTATTGTGACTAGTCAGCTTAGTGTATGTATACATAAATGTGCACCTGGCCAAAACAATTAGGTTTACGATTTTATGTAAAACCTTTCGGTTCAGGCCGGGATAGAAGTATCATCCCGGCATTCGCCTGGTGGAACTGAGGGGAAACTGGAAAATTAAGTCAGAATAGTCATCCGCGGGGTCATTTGCTCCAGAATAAGCTATCACGTTGACGTCATGTTAAATTATCTTGCAATAATACACTGAAGTCAACTCAGTTCCTTCTGAACCGCAACCGGGCAGTTACAAATTATGCAGTCACTCGACCAATCGATATTCAGATCAGTCTCAACTGCTTGTACAAAGCAGTACAATTTTGCGTTTAAGACGAAATGTACCCTTGCACAGCATAACTACATGCATCAACACACATCTCAATCGATATTTCCCTGCTCTGAGGCTGTGCTTTGATTCACAAACCATAGGATCTCTTGTTTATGAAATCTTTTAATAAAGTCAATTATTACTCGTTGTTTTGTAATACAGGATTCTTGGAATTTACTGACCCTTGACTGAATTACTTGATTTTACGATATGATGTATGTAATTGGAAGTTATTGAGAACACCACACAACCTATCGCGCAAGTGACGAATCACATGGCAGTATGTAGACAAACCTGTCCCTTCTTTGCTAGTAATGCAAAACTTGTGTTGGCGGCACCAGGGCTCAACATGTTACCACTCAAGGAATTGCAACTGTGAATAAACAAACATGTTTCCGGATTTTTTCAGCAATGCTTACAGTGAAGGGAGAGTGATTTTTTTAAAAAAGAATTATTATTTTTAGAAATTAAATAAGTAATTGATAAGAGCAACTAATTATTTGTAGGATATTTTGTGATAAGAGTTAAGATTACGGCAAGGAGCACGAAACTGGTTTACATTAAGGTACTGTGGTTTCGGGCACTGCCTTCTAATGAAGTGGTTTGAAATCCCTTTGAAATGTAGGTCGCGTTCTAAGGGCGTTCAGTTCATATTTACCAGTGAGCTTCGGGTCATAGACCTACCTCCGGGGGTAGCCGTGGCGGTAGGCCAACGACTCGAAGGTCCCGGGTGGGCCGAAGTCCAAAGTTACTAGACTGATTCATATAAAAAAAAATAGAAGTTTACCTACCTCTGGGCAGAACACTTATTATTAAGAGGCTTCGTATCTACGGTGCAAGTGTGTAAGTTTCCATTTTTGAAGATACTGGACAAATGACAAACAAAAATGAAATTTTGGAAAGCAGCCCCCATAATACATGCGAATGTGTATCAAATGAATTATCTAATATTGTTTATTTTAGCTGAGAAATTACAATTTCCGTAATTGATGACGTCATACGCCTACGCAATTACGGGAATTCTAAATTCTCAGCTAAAACAATAATTAATGTCAAAATCTCAAATAGTTCATTTGATACATATGTATTATTGGGACCACTTTCTAAAATTTCATTATTGTTTGTCATTTGTCCAAAATTTCATATTTTCAAAAATATGGAAACTTTCACACACACTAGCACCGTAGGTACGAAGGCCTCCTAATGTACAGGGGTTCAAGTGATGTAATGGTACCTTCGTTCAACGGAAATTAAAAACAATTTCTCATCCATACTATTACATGAACTGCACACTTCGACAGGCTAAACTTTCTTTTTCCATTACCTTAAACGCTCAGAAATTCGGACGAAAAGTAGAACTTAACGTTAACTGTGGTATCCATTTAATTTATATACTAGAGAAATCAACGTAATAATAAACTGTAATACGTACAAAGAGTGAAACTTATTTAATTTAAGCGCTTGCATATGAATTGGAAAGGCACTGGCTATCTCTTGATGTGTTACAAAAATCTTTGTCCTATATGTTGTGTAGTATAGATTTTTTTATATATATTGCAAAGGCAATAAACTAAATATTACATGTAAACAAAAGTAATAAGATAAAAAGAAGTTTAACAATCATATGACTGAATATAATTTCTGCCTTATTCTTGATGGGAATCATAAAATATGAGAAGATGAACAATGTGTAGCCTACTATAAAAATGTTCTCACCAAAACCATTAATTTATTTTTATGAATTTCGGACGCTGGTGGGTAAAATAAGATTTTCACCTGGCAATTCTGGGTGAACCATTCAGTGATTTTTTTTCTCCTAATAAGTAAAGAGGAACCCGTATTTCACTTATACTACAACTCAGAAATCTTTAGCAGTCATAATAATAATAGATTTCTATTTGTTTTTAACGTACTTAAAAGCGAATTACAAAGGAAATAAGTTTATAAAACTTTTGAATTGTACACCTTTCTCAAATATGTAAAATTTATCCAAACAATTTTAGCTATATTTTTAATTTGCCAAAGATGGGTACGTATAAAAACCTGACTGACTTCCCCCCCCCCCCACTCACTTTAATCCGGTAATGTCGAGATGGTGCCTAGAATATAGATCATAGCCGATACCGTCCCCAGTCCTCCAGTTTCCAAGGTTTACAGCGCTAGATGTGACGCTCTGTAGCATTAAGTCACTGTTACAGGCCAGTGATATCAGGTTTTATTAAATATAGCAATAATGGAACTGTTTCCTTTTGTCGTCAGGTCTTCAGTAGGGCTTTGATTAAACACTGACTCGGACTTTGCAACAACCCTAATAAGAACTATAGAAATGTCCCTGAAGCAATTACAGTCCTGTAATTGTACTCTAGGCTATAAATACTTGGTCATTACAAATTTTCCAGTTTTAAGTCCGTGTTTTCGTGTGCTTGAAAATTTATTATTTAAAATTCTATTTGACACGTGATGGTTTTAGTAACATGTGGTTTCTTAGAAGGCAGTCAGGCATACTTAATCAAAACATATCGATATCATCGGCATTGTAAATACTGTGCCATCTTTTTTTTATTTAAAAAAAAGTCAAACGACCTCGAAGAAACCACATAATGCTAGTTTTTGTATTTTTTTCATACACATTATGATGTGTCTTAGTGAAAATGGTTTTCCGTTTTTTCTTTTCAGATGATGGAACCAAGCGTCCTGCCAGAAATAGAGGAGCTCACAATATGCAACTTCTGCAAGAAAAAGTTCAATGATTCGGACCTCCTCCCTAAGTT
>JAGDQP010069507.1:0-10137 GCA_022664845.1 Lepisma saccharinum
AGAAGAAATGGGAATACAGTGGGACGGTTCATCAGCTATTCATTGATTTTAAGAAAGCATATTATTTTACCAAAGGGTAAGGATATACAGTATCCTGATACGATTTGGAATTCCGAAAAAAAAATGGTTCAACTAGTGAATATATGTCTCCGCGACTTCATAAGCAAAATACGGATAGGTAATAATATGTCAGATAGCTTCAAGATTAGCAACGGATTGAAACAAGGCGATGCCTTGTCACCACTACTGTTTAACTTTGCATTAGAATATGCGATTTTAAAAATTAAAGGGGAGAAAAAGGGACAATCATTGAATGGTTTGAATCAACTGTTTGTATACGCGGATGATGTAGATTTAATAGGGGACGATATTAATGCACTACAAAGCAACACCAATGTCTTAGTAGAAGAGTGCGATGAGATAGGTCTACAGGTAAACATAGAGAAAACAAAACACATGATAACAAGCCGAAACACAGGGAATGAAGGAAATAAAAACATAAGGTTTAGGGATGAGGTCATAGAGAAAGTAAACAAATTTAAATACTTGGAAAGTATAAGTAACAAGCAAGAATGAGGTCACGGAAGAAATAAAAAGTCGCTGAGTATCGGGGAACGCCATTTTCTATTCAGTCCAAAAACCTCTAACATCGCGATTAATATCAAGGAAATTGAAATTAAAAATATACAGAACGGTTATTCTGCCGGTAATACTTTACGGTTGCGAAAGTTGGAGTACGACCATAGCAGATGAACAAAAATTTCGTGTATTTGAAAATAAGGTTTTGAGAAAGATATACGGGCCGAAACGCGACGAGATGACTGGAGAGTGGAGGAGACTGCATAATGAAGAACTCCACGGACTGTACGATTCACCAGATGTTGTAAAAATAATGAAATCGCAACGAGTAAGGTGGGCAGGTCATGTAGCTCGGATGGGGGGAAAACGAAGATTATATTCTATCCTGGTTGGAAGACCAGATGGAAAGAGGCCATTGGGAAGACCGAGACGTCGTTGGGAGGACAATATTAGAAGAGATCTTCGAGAAGTAGGTGTTCATGATGAAAACTGGCTTGATATTGCCCAGGATAGAATCCAATGACGAACGTTTGTTACTCTGGCGAGTTCCATAAGCCATAGAGTTAGTTAATTTTATATAAACAGATATTCTTTAAAACTAATTTAAGAGGATATTATTTAAAATGTGAAGTATATTTGAGAAAATGTCTAAAATACATCCTTAAGAGTAGTATAAAGCAACAATCCCTAAAATTAGATGACACCACTACTTCCGTAAGTTTCTTATGTACTTTTATCGGCGTACGAAATTCCAATGCTGCTTCTATACATTCAAGGCCTAGAGAGTTCAAACTCTCAGAGAAGAAAGTTCAAGGGTTTTATCCACGACGATTATTTTATTGTCTTTCTTATTCACTGTTGAAAATTACTTGACTGTTGTTGTGAATAACCAAACCTATAACAATGAAGGTTTTTCAACAATGAACATGCATGTAAATGTAAAAGAATGGCACGGATAGAACTCCTGAAATGGTTATGAACTTACTTCCCTGAAAGTTTGAACTCTCTAGGCCTTGAATTTGTAGAAGCAGCATTGAAATTTGGTGGAACGAAACAATTACATTCGAAACATACGAATGCAGTCATTAAATAAGTAGAGATTGTTCTTTATTAAACGGAATTTAAAATCGTGTTGCTCACAGCAACGAACCCCATATATAGCACTACTACTGACAACCAAAGAGAAAAAATCGAACACTGATTACGCTTACATGTTTCTAAATTGAAAGGAAATAAGTTAGAGCTGCGATTATACTAACAATCTTGATGACTGTTATCGCTTGATAACATTGAGGCAAGTAAGCAATATGTTTTTATAAAAAAAAAATAGGTTGCCAACACTGACAACTGCAATACTTAGGTACTGAAAAAGCCACAGTACTTTTCTCTATTGTGTAGAATAATGTTTATGCCGAGTTTCGTGCTGCTACGTCTAACGTAATGGAAGTAATATGAAAAAGATAATTTTATAGAAAATAGGTTGGCAACACTGGGAAGTGCAGTACTTGGTGACATTGACCACCCCCCCCCCTTAGTGTTATTTTTATCGTGTTGAATAATATTTATGCTAAGCTTGGCGCAGCTAGGTGTAACTGAATGGAAGAATTTTGAATATTCTTTTTAAATGTTTTGGTAACACTGAAGTACTGCACCAGATACTATTCCGATTGCTCTGACCTGGTCTGGATAATACATTTCGAATAATACGTTAAGCACCTCTCTGTATTCCTTGCAATTTCTGCGATTTAATTTCTGGACACGAAAAGGCGGACGAACATACCGACACCATGAGCGGAACTATAATGTCCCATAGCTGCGCTGTCAAGGGAAACTAAAAGATCTTGTCGAAGATAAAGGAACACGTAGACAGAAATGTTGTATGTCCATTAACAAATTTCAGTATGTGCATTTGAATTCTTTCAAAAGTCGCAGGAAGGTGAGCCGAAATATCATTTGAAAACTTTCTGATGATATAACATTAAAAACGTTACGACTTTTCTGCCCATTGTTTTCCTCAGAGGTCAGGCGACTAATCTTTGTATGTATCAACTTCAGCTTTGTGTAAGTTAAAATATATTTTTTGTTTCGTCTATATTACCGAATGAAAAATCTCACAAATTTAGAAACAATGGTTCTTATAAGTAAAGTTACATATGACGTCACATATCGTCTGACGAAAGGTGGACCTGGCTCTCATTGGCTAAATATTTTGCCGTACCCTTATCTCACGTATGTTGCAGAAACACGCTTCCGGCTTCTACCAGTCACGTCAATAAGATCTGCTTTGAAGTAAATTTTAGGTTTAATATTTCTAATAGTGACTAGTGAGTAGGATGTTAAAAGCTATAATTAATTGTAATATATCTTAATCTAAGCAGAAGTTTCTTCAAAAGTAGACATTTATGGTTTTTACATTTATTAATTCTCTGAGATGATAATCAAGATATAAATGTCTAATGTTAGTAATTATTTTGATGAAAATACGTTTCATCTGGACATCTTTTGTTAGAATTTACAACTACACTTACGTAACTAAAGATATCAAATACAGGAAGTATTTTTTTTTTTAATGCAATTAAATATAATTTTCTAAGTTGTCAAATATATAATTCACAGTTTGCTCATTCAAATTTCTACATTTTCTTCCAGGTTCAACCATGAATAACTTTTTGAATGAAAACAATAAGGAAGTGATTTCAGAACTAAAACCAACCATTCAAGAAGTGTTCAGTCAGTTACATTTAGGATTGACGAAACGACTGTTCGATACTGTACCGTATAAAAAGTTGTTTTCTGGATTGTGAAAAGCAAACAAAAAAGTATTATTACTCATACGCCTGAATGAATGAAAGCATCTATAAGAACTTTTTTTTTCATTACTAGAGTGATTATTTGTTTGTTTATAGAAGTGGAAAAGGATAAGAAAGAAAATGTTAATGAAGATGTAAAAAACAACCTACATTGATTCGAAATATTATAGCAGAAATATATATATTTTTTTAAGTTCTAAAAATTGTGCGTTACTGCTTCAAAAACAACTTTTTTGTTGTTGTTTAGCGTGATCAAACGTTCCAGAAATCCGGGATTGTCCCGTCTTTTGCCCTCTATTCTGCATCCCCGGAGAGAAGATGTATAGAGTGGAGATAGTAGCTTTTGCTTCTAAGGCATACAATTTAAAATATTGACAAAACTTTAGTGAGAAACGTAATTTTCAGGTTGCATCATTTAGCTGATCCTCGCAAGTAAATCATTCCACACTCCAGCCAACTTAACATATATATTACGAACATGGGCGGATTTAGGAGAGAGACCCTGGCGGAAGGGGGCAATTTACCTTAAAAGCTGTGGTTTAGAATGAAACATTTAGTCATTCTGAAATGACTGGAGGGGGTAATGCCCCCTGCTGATAAATTCGCCGATGATTACGAGAGATAATTACATTGTAATAGTGTTTTTCATCATAATTCCTTTTTTATTAAGAACTTTATCCAATCAATAATACCACAAATTGAATACTAATAAAATTGCTTTTATTATTACTTTCAGTTAAATTACTCATTCTGTACATTCGCCACAGATTTAAATAATTTTGAGCAATTGCAAGGACATTATTCTTTTAAGTATTTTGCTGATAATGTCCCAAAATGAGTCCAGATGAGTAACTATCTATCTCTGAATTTTTCGATATTTGTACAATTAATTTTGCTTTTAGACTTCAGCAGCAAGGCTGTGAAGCATTGTGCGCCCCCTCCGCCCGTCTGTCGACAACTTTAAACTCAGGAACTACTAGGGCTAGGAAGATGGTTGAGGTATCCTTGGAAAGGTGTCGACAAAACGAGTTTAAACCTGTATCATTCATACGGACAACAGGGGCGGATCCAGAGATAAGTGTGGTGCCAGACATAGGGGCAATTCATATCTTCGGAACTACTAGGGCTAGGAAGGTGATTGAGGTGTCGATGAAAAGGTCATGGCAAGACGAGTTGAAACCCGTGTCATACATACAGATATCAAAGGCGGATCCAGAGTTTCGAGTGGGGGTGGGGGTGGGTCAACTTTGGAACTGCTAGGGGTAGGAAAGTGGTTATGGTGTCGTGAAGATGAGTTCAAACTTGTATCATTCATCCAGATCGCAGGGGTGGATCTCGAGTTTTCGGGGTTTATTTATATTTTGGAACGACTAAGGCTACGAAAGTGGTTGAGGAGTCGTTGGAAAGATCTCGCCGCATTTTTTTTTTCAATGGAACATTGATACAGGGTGATCGCTGCTGAAGCCTGGCGGTAGATTATATGCACAGTCCCTCGCTGGGCTCCACCTCAGTACTTTGTATTTAGTGTGTTCCGATAATTTTGTCTCGTGAATGGCAGTCTTTTTGGGAGTATGTGTTTCGGGAGAGGTGTCCCGGATTTTGATTCTTTGAATTTGGTTAACCTATTATTTTAAAAGAGAGCGTATTTAAATCACTCCATTCCATTGTTCTTATTTATTGTCTTAAACTTTGAAATTAGTTCTTTCTACCTAGCGTTGTCCACAACTCTGGAGACCATCTACTGACGTCTCTTTAAAACACCCTTTTTATATTTCTTCTACACAGACAACTATAGCCATCTCTCGGTTTTAACACGTATTATAACGAATACAACCAATATACATCATTAGTACACTGAAATGAAACATATAATACACCTGGACATTCTACGAAAAAACGAAACCTGTTGCAATATGTAGTAGTACTACTGTTGTATTTCTTACCAAAAAAAAAGTCCCAAAGAATCTTGTGTCGGATTTAGAAGTTATGATTTCACAGAATGGAGATACAAGCATCATTTTTGTATCAAATTCCCGCTCTAGGAACGAACATATAAATTCAAGAGACTAGTACCCCCCAAATCCTAAGACAACAGAATTCCACCACTGAAATTCTAGCAGTACAAGACACAATACAATATATCGTGCACCCTTAATTGCCTATAGTTTTATTCCCTCCAGATATCCAGTCATTTGGGTCAGGATCCTCAAGGGACCCCCAGAATATTCCAGATTGGTAGTAATTACACTTACCTTCACACTTACACTCGGCCTATGGCCCAAGGCCGTCTCACCTGTATACAGAAAGAACTTAGTAATTGTAAATCAAATATAAGGATTTAAAAAGAAATAATTTTATTTGGTTGACTTTTTTAAAATCTTTTTTTTTTTTTTAAAAAAAGCGATAAACCACAACAATGAATCCAAGTGCAAAACAACAAATTCCCCTAATTCGTTCAGTCAAGATATAAACTAACCAACTATGTAATATTACTTCTCAACATTAATCAAGCACATTCGAACTACAATTCAGATACAACATATTTATATAGAAAGCCACCATTCCTCGTATACATACTTGCCGAAGAATTTACATTTCTGAAGAGCTCATTTTCTGATTGATAACTCGTTTTCTCTTCACAAATGAAACGAATATACGTAGATATGAGGTGGCAGCAGAATCGCAGAAAAATAATGACTTTTAATGTGTGAAGTTTCGAGCTAAAAGCTCATGACTTCCATGTGATTGTTATGGCGTGATGTGGAATTAATAATTGAATTGATTAGGGAGCAACTGTCGCATCCCTAAGGCAGTGAATGTAATGCGAAACTGAGGTGAAGTCATAGTTGACGAGTCGAGGAGAAAGGAAAGCAATTGTATTAAGCGAGGCTACGATGGTAAAGTAAATCAGTGAGGCTGAGTTGGATTGAATTTCCTTCCATAAAAAGTAGTGGTCATGAATTGGAGTTGGAATAGTTAATCGTGAGTTTCAGACAGGTGGTCTGTGTTGTGAATAGAGTAGTTATCTGGGATGGATCATACAGTGAGTATGACGGACTGGTTGGGCAGTGCCCAAGATGTTCAAGGTAAGTTGTTGGCAGAAGGAACGGCATTTTAAATCAATAACATCATTAAGCATGGGAAGAGCCAAATCTTTATGAAGTTGCACAATTCGTGTGTTTCTGCAGTGACCAGTGATCATCCTAGCTGCTCGATTTTGGATCCGTTGAAGTTGTATGTGGTGAGTTTGTGCTGCATGTTGCCACTCAGGGGCAGCATATGTCAGAAGAGAACGAATCATCATGAAGTAGGTGTTGAGTCTAGCTTCAATTGTAAGCACAATCCAGCCGATCCTTTAAAATCGAGTTCAAAAACTAGTCAATATCACCGAAGTACCCATCCGCGTAACAAATTAATTACTTGAAATATCCAATAGGAATTTAGCACTCAATGCAATAAGAATATGAATAAGCAATAGGTACCAATATTGGTGATTTCGCCTGGTGTAGATTCATAAAAAATTAATACCTCGGACTTGTCTGATAATGAAGACCCTGATGATATTTCCACCAAACGTGCTAAAGTCGAAAACAATTAATAACCAATGGAAATGCTGTCACAACTTAATTAATACCAACATATTCAATAGATAATTGAATGATACAGTGCAAATTTAACAAACCTCGCCAATATGGCGTCCCATGTTGGCTGTCGGTTGAACCACGTGCAATGGAATCCAGATTTCAAATCCCGAAGGACACTCTCTGGTTTCTGCCAATTATCTATCTTTCTCCTTTACACGTTATACTGTTAATTCCAATTGAAACTTGTGAAGGCCGTCCCACTAGAACAAACCGGTAGGTATGATATTTTCAATGAGTACGAATAGTACAGGAATAAAGTAACTTTGAGAGTAAATAATTACATGTTGTGAAGCACAGTTGCGTATTTGTTCAATCTTTTGCAGTTCGAAGAACGTCTTGTAGTCTGGATGCATTCCCAAGCACGAATATATTTTTGCTGAAGTCCGCTAGGTGGTATCATGTGATGACAGTCATACAGTATGCAGCTGTCGTTGAAGAAAATCTGTTTTCAATGAAAATGTTTTATTAAACTATGTGATAATAATAATTTTAGAGCTCTTAAAGACTTTATCATCTCAATCTACACTCACTGTGGTATTTATAAGCGAAGAAACTACATCGGACTCAGAAGCTTATCCACATGGACGTGTAGTAATACGGATGTTAAGGAGAGACTAATGGCATTGATCTTCCTATTCCCCGATGTAAAGTTCCAGAATCCAAAAGCCTGTTTCAGCAAATCACAAAGTATCCCTACAAAAATTGGCACCATCATCAAATCACCAGACATCAGTTTCACTAGCAAAGTCAGGAATCACCATAGTTTGGAGATGTGTGGTAAAAATAGAAACATCACATGCCTTGATCAGAAACCTATCAAACAGCCACTACCACATAGGCCACCTACACTATCTGTAGTAATCAGGGGAGATGATCCAAGGCTCACAGACGACGAAATAGAAGCAGAACTGAAACACGAGGCCATTCAACACATAAGCGCACATTCATTTAAGCAAAAACAGGACAAGCCACCCACATGGTTAGGGTTCTAACAACAAATTAAGGGACTATAGACGACCTTCTCATCTCAAGACACTCAGCTCAATATATGTCCACAGTGTAGAAGTGTGCTTTATTCGGCTATTCGTCACTGCCTTTAACGAATGATTTTTTTTTCTGTTCTAAAGAGGCTGAAAACTACTTTCGGTCAGGAATTTCCGATGATCATTTGACTGAGGAGCTTAAAGAGTTAATGAAATTTCTATCGGCGATCTTGTTAATGATTGCTAAAATAAAGCCAAGATACTACCCTTTGATACGTTAAAGTTTCTCATCTGCCTTAAATAACACTTTACAAGAAGTTAACAATTAAAATTTCTTCATTTTTTATGCCAGATATGAGTATTACTTGTTTTTAGCTATCTCATATTAACAACTAAGAAATTTATGTGGTTTACGTGCAGGGATTCCGCCAGGACTTTCAATTCGGAGAGTGTAAAATCAAAATTGGAAAAATGTAAGTGGAGTTTTGCAAGATTTCAGTCGATTTTTGACAGTATGTCTATAATATTATGGGCGATCTCAAGGATTCGGTGGATAACACATCCCACAGGGCGGAATCACTGATTACGTATATCCAGAGTATGAAGTAAAAACTACGCTTCGAAATAGGTGGCATGCGTCAAGTGATATATAAGGCCTTTCCTAAATGACCTTGCCCCCCCCCCCCAAAGCAGAAACTTAAATGACGCCACTGATTAGAAAAGGTACAGTTGCTCTACAATTTCAACTAGTGAGCAAGTTCCTGATATTTGGACTGTTTATTCATCCTGATTTAATCTGTATTTTGCAATATATGATACGTGTGTAAATATATTTCTCTGATTACTAATTTGAACGCGTTTAGGTTTTCATCAGGAAAGTAGTTTTATTAAGTTTAGGTTGATAATGAGCTTCTTAAAACTTCATTTAACTCTGTTTTATTTAACATTAACGAATTACATATTTAATTCCCAATAGGTGGCAGTGAAAACATTTAAACCTTTCGAGATGAAATAATTTTTTGACTTTTGTTTATTTTTGAATAATTTTACATTGTTTTTATACAGTTTTATTATTTGCAACTAATTTCATTTGTATCTATTGTTTTGAACGTATATTAAATGTTTAAAACGTAGTAAAAGTATCAATTTCATGCATGAATATTAAAAGTTTGACCGAGTAAAAGACTAACCAAACCCGAATGGCAATTCGCATACAATACAAAACAGTAGTTGGGATAAAAAACAGAGTCGCAGTCACGACAGAGGCGGGCCAAGACCCTGGCGCGGGGCACTTCTAGCTGCTTATCGGGTTTCTTTGTGTTGTCAATTGTATGATTGCGTGGTAGGCGGCCGTAGAACAGTAGTTGGATTACTCTATTCATCAGGTTGAATAAGAATTAGAATTAGAGTTCCGGGAAGTCGATAAAAGTAAAAAAAAAATCGTTCTCGTCAATTGTTCACGTCGACGTGTCGTACATGTAATCGAGATTGTTGTTAATTGGTTTGCCAAAAGGGGGACATTTAAGCGAAGTAGTTTCCCGTGGTATAGTAAAAAGATATTGTGCTGTGAAGAGAGATAGGGTTACGTATAAAAATAAAACGGAAATAATTTTGTTTGAAGAAAATCGAGAAGTTCTAAATAATCATCAGTGTTCAGTGAAACAGTGTAACAACAAATTGTAAGAATCTCGACAGTAAATAATAAAGTGCGAGGATAGTAATCAGTGTAGCGTAAAGACAGCAAGTTAAAAAAACCGTACTAATGATCATTGGAGTAGAATGCGAAAACGAAAATCATTGTGCAATGCAAGAAGGCATAAAGGTAGACGGTTAGTAAAGTAAAAATAGAAACTCTCCTAGCTAAAACGTTTTGAATTAGTATTTATTATAAATAAGCTTGTGTAAAAAGCAGCGATACGACGAGTGTAGAGACATATGGAGAGACGTGTTCACATGCTATATACATACATTTGTCATCATAAATAATTTATACTCATTATTAACGATAAGTGAGTGCATATATACGTAAAATAAAAGGAGTGAATAACGACAAGGAGACTTAGCTATACTTGCCTCAATACTTACCTGCATTCTTACCAGATAATTCTGGACACCGGGTAA
>JAGDQP010069509.1:0-10877 GCA_022664845.1 Lepisma saccharinum
AAAAAAATAATAATAAATACATCTTCTGCATTTTTATTGTTTCACTATAATTTCGGGAAGGATCTAAAAGTTTACTATAGTTTAGATGCGAACAGGAAAACTAAGGCCGGAATAGATCTGCGCTTCAAGTTTCAAAACGACATTGGTCTAAAAATGCCAATAATGGCTACGTACGTTTACCCTACGAGGCAAATTTCAGCCTGTCGACCTCTCTTTTTAGTTCGTTGTTGTAAGCGACGTCACCGGAGCGATAGTTAAATGCTGCGCGGGATCTACAGTAGCTGCGACAGCCAGAAACATGAACAAACAAGAGCCCAGATTTTGTTCCTCCCTGTATATATTAGGCGGGATATTTGAATTGCCTTGAACATTTGTTTTTTTACTGCTAATAGGTTACGATATGAAGGTTGAATACTGAAAGGCAAAGAAATTGGTGTATTTAAATTATATGAATATTTGTTGAAAGGAAATGATAAGAGAAAAAATAAACTATTAAGAAAAAATGATTTACGCCATTTATTACTGAATTATATACGAGGTGCATTTAATAACTAGAACAATATTCTGCGAGCCTAGCGGCACAAGTGGACTGGAAATAGCTGACCTGTAATGAATTTGCTTATGCATGTATTCTCATTCTCATCACTGATACATAAAAGATGTAGACTGGACTTGCACAGGTGTTTTTAATATCATTTGGAATGATATAACTACAGTTTTCATGTCGACGACACTCATTAATTAACCTCAAATTCTTGTATGACGTGAAAACAACTGAAAAGAGTGAGACGAAACTTGCATGTTGACAGTAGGTCGTTTCAACCGTTAAAAACTCATATTCTTTCATGGCGTGGAAATGACTGAACAGCTGGCTGTAACCTAACTTCGTTGCCATGGCAACGGACTACTCTAAATGTTGTAACACAGAGCGATCTCAACCAAACTTTACATGATTATAGAGGGCGCAAGTCACAAGGTTAGTCATATTGAAGAAGTATGTATGGTAGTACACGTAGTGTTAGTAGTCTCAGCTGAAGTATCAGATCAGCATTGGCTGTTGTAATAAAATAAAGGCAGTAATAGTATTAGCGGTAGCGTGTAGTAGCAGTAATAGTAGAAAAAATCGGTGTTGGAATTAGTGGCAGTGGTAGCAGTAGTAGTAGTAATAGTTAGAACTAGATTTAGGAATAGTCAGTCTGTATTCGTAGTAAAAGTGGAAATTGGAGGAGGAGAAAAAGCTTTAGAGAAAGTGTTCCCACTGACTGGCAGTAAGTGAGGCCAGAATCGGATCCAGGATTTCAATGAGGGGGCGCTGATCTGAGGAATAGACAGAGGACATTTTAGATTTTTTCTTGTAAATATTTCCCCTTAATTATGTGGCTTTTATCATGGAATATGAAACACTAAGATCATCATCACACACAACATCAATTTGTTATTTAAATTAAACAAATAGAAGCTTTATGTGACGTGAGGTAAATAGTTGAAATAATGTTGTAAATATAAAATATGGATCCGCCACTGAAAGAAAGGTTCACAGTATATGGCCTGGGTCCATTTCCCGGAAAATGCCTCAGTTTATGAGATATCTATCTACCAAAGACATCGTGGGTCCTCTATTTCAGTGGTTTTCAATCGCCGGTCCGCAGACCGGAACCGGTCCGCGAAACTATTACACCGGTCCTTGGCAAATTAATACATTTAATTATTTAACGCTTATTTTGTAGATTTCGACAATTCAAAATTGAGACTAAACTGAGTTTACATTTCCTTTCCTAGAATCTGAAAATATGTTGAGATCTGAATGTCAAATAAACCTTTAACTTACCGGCATCTTCCCGGTCGTTGAAAGTTTCCCCCTCTAGTTTGCCGGTCCGTGACTATTAAAAGGTTGGTGACATTGCTGTTGCTGTAATCCACATAGTTGGATTAATAGACACCAAACTTTCTTTACTCCTTTCTTTACCGCACCAAAGGGCGAGGACTTTTTACCCAGGCTCATTTCGCAGTTGCCTTTTTGTTTTTCCCTTTTGAATTGATTTTTTGTAACATGGAACCGTATTCACTACTCTTATGTCATTGGATATAAATAATCAAATTCTGACCATTCTTTCAAAGATCTTGCTTGTTATTGATAAGAAGTTGAACGAAAATATAAGTGTAATAGCTCCAAGAGCGAAATATATATATTATATTCCGGTTGATTGTAACTATTTTCTATAAAACCACGCCCACACATGTGGTATAATATCAAAGCTTTTGATGTAAGGGTTTCACATAAATTTGTCCGGTCTTGATCAATTTAACGATTCATGCTCGAGAAGTGAGAAATTATGGAGAAAGAAGATATGACCTTGATAATGTCAAGAGTAGCAACAATGAACAGCAATTAAAAAGGAATTTAAGGAAAAAGATGTGACCTTGACAATCTTAAGAAACAATAATAAAAGTTAATTTTGAACGACGCACTTATTTCGTTCTTCATTTTTTGGGTTGTTAGATCATTGGTAGATCTACTTATTAAATATATAGCCGCGAACCGTTATTAATATAACCTATTATTTTAAAAAATGTTCTTCTGTTCCCTACAAATGATATTCTTGAAAGGTATCTTGCGTAGCTAGATCAATGGTAGATCAATGAAACTTACATTAAGCAGCCCATAGGGTTACAAATCCTTGCTTGTACACCTATTATCTGAAAACTACATCTCCCGAGCTAGTATTTAAGAACTATTTTGAACAATGCAATATAAACTAATGAAATAGGTCACTTTGCTTTTTGTCTTGATAGTATTAGCATATCATTACCAGACCACAGAATGAGAGAAAGGGACATTTGATTACCTTGATATGAATCCATACTGAAGCACAGATAGATGAAAGAGCAGAAATAGACGTTAGAGCAATATCATCTCTAGATATTGTTTATCATTAATGTTACATGAAACGTCTCAAGTGAGGTGCCTGGCCACTGGTTCAAATTCCTTGGAGGGAGCCCACTGAATGAAGCTCTCCTTAACCAAAACTGTAGGTCTCATCCTTAAAAACTCACTAGCTCGTTCAGGACGCTAATAACATACTCAATGAGCACGAAAAAAAAATATATTAATTACAGATTTTATGATTAACGATTAAGAACATTCAGACGAGATACATGTTGAATTTTCAAACGTTCGCATGTCCTTTCTTCATCAGACTCAATCCTCTAAAAAACTCCAAAGCACAAATCATATTGTTATTAATGAATTTAAATGGGTTATTCACACTTAGGCCTATATACCGTTCATCTACTTCCTTTGAATAAGCACTTATACTGCATGTACCCTGAGGGTGAGTTGTAACTGTCCCTGCCATGTAAGTTGTAATCAAGGGGTCCCAGATCCGATTCCCAGTAGGGCCAACGTGCTGTGGAGCCACATTAACGGGTCCCGTTCCTAGGACGCCATCCTCATCCGATGGAAGGCAATGGCAAACCACCATCGGTTCACCTTGCACAGGTACCTTGGAACACCCTTCATTATCGTCATTACATAAAAACAACACAATTAATTATTTTTCTAGGAAAACCGTATGCGACACGAGATATTTTAAACGAAATGTGAGCTTCTAAAAATGGGACCTATAGCTTTTGGTATAAAATGGGCGCTAAACAACTCCGTTCAATGAACCTCAAGGGACTTGAACCCGTGACAGGAAACGAACATGCTAATCGTTCGAAACCATTCGTCAAAGAAATTACTAGCTTGGAATAATCAAGACAAATATGTCTTAAAAGACATGCAGAACGTGGAAAGTTAATAAGTTGCTTCGCGTGTTTGAAAAACCTTTCATTTAGTACCGCACACCAAACAACATGAAAGTTTATGAACGTCACCATTTTAAGTTACTCGTAATAAAAAAAACTGTTTCACCTCCTTTCTGACATGGAGTTAGTTAACCAACGTCACCTCTGAAATAGCAGGGCCAGTATTTTTCTCAATGGCTATTTGAAGAGTAAGGATAATAAGTAAGAAGACAGGATATAGAAAGCTTATGACGTCACAGAAAATTGATGAACTCTTGACTGACAGTATACTGATGTGCACATTCTTCAATTACCAGGGAAGAAAAAAAAACCACGCTAAAAATGAGATCGACACCATCCTTAAGTGATGTTGATATGAAATATTATGGCGACCAGAACTTCAACGGCCTGGAGCAGATTAATTTTATATTCTACGACCTTTACTCTCTTATTCTTCTTCTATTCCCCTCTCTCACTACAGTGATGTGCGACTGGTTTCTTTTTTTTCTCCTTGCCTGGCTGACGATCTCAACATATGTTGGTCATATCTTTATTATAACGACGGAAACCCAACTATGTAGCTTGATAGGTAGCACCAGCTAAGCGACACACTTTTCTCCTTGTAATAATAACTATGGCTCCAATCCAGTATAAGACCTCAATGGCTGGTTTCTGGTAAAGTGTTTCGCACAGAGATAAATACTTGCTACTTTTGTAGGATGTCGAAAAAAAGCTTCCACCAGTAATTAAGGAAACTCTGTTAATCAACCAAACAAAGCCTTTTACTGCCACAGTAATTGTTAATAGCACCTGCGCTTTAACTAGTCAGTATCCCAGTTTCTCCTTTATACTTGCATTTTACCTTGCTGTATTAAACGCAATGTTTATCCCCCAAGATACATTAAGATGCACCTTGGTTCACGTTCAATGACATTATGACCGACAAGCATACTTCTTTAATCAATGTCAATGTTGACAGGTTGAAATATGCATAACTAATATTCATGTTTGTGTATTTGTCAAACATATGACAATAGAGAGAAGCCATTACAATACATCAGCAAGTTCCTTTAGTTCTGTTAGTGGAAAAGTAACACGAAGACTGTGCTGTAGGTTTACACAGAATGGAATTTTGGGAATGAGTACGTCACCGATCTTAGCCTTAACATTAATAGAATGATGTTTCCTACTGTGCGATATTTCGAGCCGACCGCAGTGGTCTTGTGTTCTAACCAAGGCTCCCAGAATATATTTAAGATAAGTGTATCAGGGGTAGGGATTCTGCCAGATTCCCCCAATTCTCGAGCACATCTCCAAATGTAAAATGTGACGGTTTAAAACTCTGCAAAACTACTTAAACCCCTCCGATTTTGGCTTTATGACTCTTAAACTAAAAATCCTAGCAGAATCCCTAACCGGGAGCTTCGGTTCAACGTGTTAGGATAACGTCCTCCATGTTCTAGGTTCGAGTCCCAACTAACATATGAGAGTTTAAGAACTTTAGAAACTTACCAGTTTAAAAGACCTAACTCCGAAAAGTGACCCAAAAATATATAGTTTTAAATTTTTTGCTCTGACATTGCGACTTAAGACGCTTTGCATTTACTATACCATGTACCGATGTGAGATGCTTGCCGAAATTTTGAGTAACAAACTAAAAAAAATACTTATTTTACATTTTTCATATAGGGTAAGGTAATTTTGTGTTATTTTTTAAATTAAATGTATTTGTTATAAGGAAACTAACATATTTTTTTTTGTTAAACAAACTTATATTTATATATTGGAACCGTCCTAATAAACACACAGTAATTGAAAAAACAATGAAACAATACTAAAGGGGGAGGTTATTTGGTGATAGTGGGTAGGTTATTTGCTGACATTATGAATTTAGCCAGAACTTTCCCTAACCAAATGTACTGAGAACATGAAACAAATGTATCATTCTGATTCATTAGACGACTTTTTTTTTTTACAAGAGCCGTCACACATGAACATGGTTATGTCCTGTACATGACATTTTTTTAATGAAATGGTTGCATGAAAAAGCTGCACTGAATTCAGCTTGCACTTGTCCTGCTTCTAACATTTTGTGAATACCAAAATCTACATTTCATACACATCCAGGCATCATCGTGCTTGTCTGAAGAAGTGACGTTCACTTCCGAAAGTCCTGGAGAAAATTCATCTGCTTTCCACAGTTTTAGGTAAGACTCACAGTCTTGAAATTGACGGAAACACCATTAGGTCTGTCTTAAAACACTGATGGAGTTTTACACTTTTCTGCCCTTGAAAAAATATTACAGATCTTTGTGCACAGAATGGCATACAGAAAATAAAAATTAAATCCCTTTCCATGGATTTCACTGAATATTGAAAGTTTCTCTTAGATTTCTGCCAATGACTGATCTTTGTTACAGAGAACAAGACATGGCACAGATAGTGGATTGAAAACAGATGGCATGCCATGAAGGTTAAAGTGCTAATGTACAGACCTGGTGGTAGTTTCGAAAGGGAACGGACTTTTCGATCACCAAATAACGTTTCCTTACCCTACGTCGTTATTGAAATTCGATACAAATTGAAGAGTCAAGGGGAGTGATGTCCATTTGAAGTTTAAAATGTGTTTTACAAGAAATTGCCTTTCATGGACATCCCCCCTTCTATCCCTGTACTCTTCAATTAAGTAGGTAATTCGTACATCGCCTATCCTTAACTAGATTCAAAAGAATGAGAACTAAATATACGTAAGTTCATCAACTATGTATAAATATTTTGTCTTGTGCACAACATTCTTCCGCACATGTTGCTGTACATGGTCATCAACAGGCTGAATTTTTCCTATAATCTGTACTTACTTTTGCTCTAATTACTGGAAGTCCTAAGCTAAAATTATGCGTGCAACATTCTGTAGCAAGAGTGAGATATTTTGTTGTTTTCGTATGAAACATGCAAATGATTTTATTCCAAATTCACTGCTCCTTCATGCTAAAAATTAGTAAGCATTTCTCCTGGAGGGATACAGTTTGCTTCCGTTTCTCTGGTTTCTTTTTTCTTGATGAATATCAAAACTCTAGCGATGACTGATGTTACACAACCTCTGGCAAGATTTCGTACGCACGACACTTTAGAAATCTGTAGAAACCAGTTTTTCAAGATATGTAACTGAAAATGCACGGATATTTAACCTACAAGCTTCTTTTTTTTAAAAAAAACAAACAAAAAACTTCTCCCTTGTTATTTCTATACGGATATTAACAGTTACTGATTGCATCAAGTGAAGTACTTCAGCACTTGTTTCGGATTTCATGTTTGCTTGTTCGGCATGTGCCAACTGAAATAATTTACAAGTTAGTTTTATATCTGTAAACCGTATCTTTCGACAACTTAAGACAGATGCACACGAGCCTATCTTCTTCTAAA
This sequence comes from Lepisma saccharinum, assembly GCA_022664845.1. Taxonomy (NCBI): domain Eukaryota; kingdom Metazoa; phylum Arthropoda; class Insecta; order Zygentoma; family Lepismatidae; genus Lepisma; species Lepisma saccharinum. Next base: position 7,210 of record JAGDQP010069509.1, read on the forward strand.
GACATTTTAACGATAGGCCGTTGCACAGAGGCTAATTCATGTATTTAATATTGAGATTCTTCCAAAGCTGAGCGTCACGAATTCGATCTGTTTTAGAGATTATAGTAACTGAAGCTAATATGTACCTTCTACTACATTTTTATCAGATTTACGCCCTTTCTAGAAGATATCAATAATAATATCTTCAATCGCTCATTAAGTATTAGCTCACAATTTTTATACAAATGCTCTTGCTTCATACAACGTCTACATTTAAAAATAATACCCTTTTTATACATATTTTTACTTAATTTTTTAGCTTTGTCTCACGAAGTGTTAGTAAAGTGTAGAAGAAATATACAGAGTTTGTCTATCTGGAGGTAGATTTCGAACCCTTCTTGCGAATTTAACTTTCCAGGATTATTTTCAATAAACTATTTTGTACTCATTCTGTTCATATCTACTGATAACCTTCGACTCAAAAGCCCGAACTCAACACGTATGCAGGTGATCAATAATAGTACATAATCTAACATGAGGTGTACAAAAGTTTCATTAATAAATTTACAAGAAGGTTATTTATTTACAATGTATCTTTGTTTAGAATAACCCGTAGCATTATGAAAAAAAAAATTGGTAATCAACAACAAAATGTTAGGACCTAGAAATTTGTTTTCGTTTTCATAATGGAGACTGAAGTTTTCCGAGATACATCTACTAACTGATTGTAGTAGATTCGCAGTAAATTACCATAAGTACAACTGGGTCTTTTAGACCATACTGTAAAAGGCTTTACATGCTTTCCTTGTGCTATGTAAAACCATCACTTGCCACTTAAAGTTTGAATCTTCTACTGTGTTTAAGTCTGAGCCAAAGATGCCTAAAAGCCATAAATAAATTTAATTCAATTCTAGTATAGTACACTGTAAAAATAGGAGACACAACTTTCATCCAAGAAATGGAGGCAGCTGAGTTGCCTCCACTTTTTGGATTAACCTACATTCAGCCAGTTTTCGGTTGAACGTTTTACTTTCTGTAAAATTTCAAAATGCGTGTATATATAATATATATATATATTTCATTCAAGCAGAGCATTTTAAAAGTAGAATAAGAATAAAAGGTAATATTTCTTTAAAATTAAAAAAAAAAGTTGAAGTGGGCGGGTTTCGATCCAGGGTCCACAAGGACACTGGTGAGACGCTCTTGCCACTTAGCTACGAAGGTAGTTAGTGCTTCTGGCTTTCCGAGTGATATCTATAGCTAGGGTCTTACTGCGAAGGAGGTTGATCATTAACACGTTTTTTATTTTACTATGAGGACTGTCTCGTGAAAAAAGGAGAGATACGTTTGCTACAGTGTAAAGATTTATACCTAACTTAATTTCTCTTTCCGCCAATACAATCCTTGCCGTTCTCGGTCCACCAGTGAACTGTTTACTGTTCACAGTGTAAAGGCAATATAAACACACTCAAAATGGCGGGGCGTTCAGTGACAAGCAAGTAACGTTACTCCTGTTACTGGATTATACAAATATCCAACTAAGGTTTAAACTTCATCCACAAAAGTACGTAACCTCAAAATTGCCAGTTTAGCTTACACTTGGATTAGAAAATGACTGAGTTTTAAGCGTAAAATAAGTTGAACGTTCACGGACAAATCACTTTGGCCAGTTTCAACAAATTTGCAGTTAACGTTAAGCCATTACAAAGAAAATGTTAAACTTAAAAATGGAGTTAATTTTACCCATCTTTCCATTAAAAGGCTTACACTATATCCACGTTTTAGAGTAAATACAACAAAACGCTAATTTTCGATTTTTATTTCTCCATAAAGCGGAGTAACTTTCATCCATTTCGTGTTTCCACTTTTTACAGTGTAAATTGATGCACTAGAAGGAATTACAAGCCATATGATACGAATTGGAATTCAATATGTAATGGTGGACATCAAAGAATGGGTGTTTATAAGAATTTGAATTTAGCCTCACAACATACTGAAATAAAAGGTTTTGTTAATAAGTATGTGAAAATGTATCTTGAAGGGCCTCTACTTTAGGAAAATATATTTCTTTTCCTGATTTCATGTTCTTTTCGTTTCCTTAACAAAATTCTACAAAAGACACTTTTGTCCAACATTTGGACAACGAAGTAAGATACATATTTCACTAATTGATTATATTGGGCATAAGCTCAAAACAAAACATGGTTTTTATTTTATCTTCTCGATATCTCATCTGGTGATGTGAGGAGTAGCATTATTCTAATATTTCCATCCAGCTCATGTTTACTTATGCCTGCAATCTACTTTGAAAATACATCCACGTATTACATTCGTATGTCATAAGTTGTAGTCATTCTACGACGTAGGAAATTATATATTGTTCAAAGAGTACAGTCAGTTATCCCACGCCAGGATTGTTCAGTTGCATTCATGTCGAATGTAAATGCATAAAAGCTCGCATGCACGTACAACAATAACAAAGAAATTTTAGAGACGAATCACCATTACGTGATCGCTCTCTAATATCAGGGTCAGTGTTTGGTTGCCGATAATGTCAAGATGGAGAAGTTTCATTCTGCAGAGAAGGCTGAACTGCATATAAAACGTTGTTTTTCCGGTGGGGAGATAACCATTTGTTTATATTAATGGTCAAGTACATAGCAATCTTTATTGGTATAATTGTGTTTAACGACAATTAAAAAAGTTTTATAGGTATACCTACCACCGAGAAGATTGTTTTCTGATCCTCCAGATGTAGGCCTACGCGGTAAGAAAGAAAATGTGAGGTAAGAAAGAAAAGATGTACTACACAGTTTTAATGAACATCACAAACAAGTGATATATGTATAAAGACTGAAAAGCTGATGGCCGTCTCGCTGGTTCAAAACACCCTACAACTACCGTTGCTACACAAGCGTAGCAAGTGAATCAGGAGAGGCAATGGATAATTGCTGGTAGTTAATATGTTTTCAGAATGTTTCATTACGTATAAAGAAAACAAAGTAATCTAACCTAACTTTTCTAACCTATGTCCCTCAATTTTATGAAATGTTTAAAGTGTGTATTGTTTTCATCGTATAAAAGGAAACAAGTCTAACCTGACTTTGCCTAACCTATGTCAGTGGATTTGAGATACTATGAAGCAAAAACAACATTTTAAGAAAGCAGAAAGAAGAAGAAAATTATGTTCTTAAAAAATAATATAAAACGTTATTCTAGGTGCGGACCAAAATGGAAACCATTGGCACACCAGTCCGATACGGTATTCACTATCCTACGCTACGTAGCCACATGAAGACTATCGATTTGAGAGCACTTTACATATTGCAGCAAGAAACAACTAAGACATAACTGTCAAAGAACGGAGGGGGCAACGGGTGCTTTTCAAACGGCGAGACGTCTAGTTGTAACAGTCCTTTGACATCGTAAAAGTTCACGGAAGTACATAGAGTAATCTGTTAAAAATGTACTCAACTATGTACTCAAGCACAGCTCTTGAGCATAAAGCATCCTAGAGGCCGCCCATCCTGACTGAGCTTTTTGCAAGGTTTTTCCTCAGCAACGTCAGGCAAAAGCCGGGATGGAACCTACAAACTCGGTTCTGTCCGATTACCTTCGAACATCCTCTCCCCCTACTCATCCCGGCCTCAGATGCCACCTTTGAGTATAAAGGATGTTGCCAAGCCGAT
>JAGDQP010069511.1:0-10877 GCA_022664845.1 Lepisma saccharinum
CCGTTTGGGGTAAAAGGAAGAGTGACGCAAGAATTCTACTCACAAAATAAATGATATCTATTTTGCGAGTGACTTTCTTTGTGTCACTATGGCGGAAGGATACTGTCTCTTAATTTTATTACAAAGGCAATACATTCGCCATAGTGACACAAAGAAAGTCACTCGCAAAATAGATATAACTTCTTTTGTGAGTAGAATTCTTGCGTCACTCTTCCTTTTACCCCAAAGGGTTTTTTGTACTGATTCATTGTACAAGAAATTGTATCCTCTAAACCGGCCTTAAGGCTATACCAGTCTTTTATTGCTGCGATCTTCGCATGCTTAGCTGGAGTGAATACTCTAGATCTAAGCAATATAGTCAAGCTTCGCCTCGCCTATATGCAAAAGGCCTAGGTTCAATCGAAGAAGGAATCTTGGCTGATTTACTGCTACCATCTATCCTTTGCGTCACAAATTCGAAAAGAGCCCAAAGAAGAAATAAAAAGCCTTGAGATTATATAAAGATAGCCGAGGACAAAGCATTAATTTACGTCTAGATACGTATAGTCACGTCGCATATACAAAAAGAGATTTTAGATTATATATTATACTGAGAAGGATCACATACTTATATGTTATTATTACAAAACTCAAGCTATACTGTAAATAATATAAATGGCAAATTTGCCGTAGCGGTTTCAATGTCCGACTCCAAGACGTAGGTCACGAGGAAGAGATAACTTTTAAACTCATTGTCTGATACACAATGTCACTGCTTCATACAATTCTATCAGTGGTCACATGTCTATGTTATTCAATATGTATCCATCCACACAAGATGCACTGATTCATTTTCAATGTAACAGTAATATTAACACGAACAGTACGTGACAGTAATTAAAGGGACGAGAGTAATGTCAGCAAATAAATGTCGTGCTTTCTGTACGTTTTAATCAGTAACAGTGATAATTATTACCTTACAACTAACAGCGCATACGTATTCTATTGATTTCGTCTAAATTCCTGAAAACAGAGAAACAAAACACACACGGAAATGTCACAGGTCTCTCCACCAATACTTCATTAAAGCAGTAACATAGAATTCCCTCGATGATAATGCCTGCTGGCTACATGAGATAAGTAGAAAAGCAAAATCTGAACTACACTCGCGTTTATTGTATGTGCAATAATAGGCTGTAGAGTTCTATGGCCTTAGCGCGTACCAAGACAGGGATCACGATCCTCAACAAGGATCACGTACTTCCAGGAGAAAGGGAAGGAAATTGTAGTGCTTGTGCCTCTCTTCTAGATACAATCCTGCTATTCGCTTTGTGTGATCTATCAGGAATCTAAAAATATATCGCTATTACCAGGATTAGAGCCTGCATGGCCTCAACAGTGCTTATTCACGTTAGTGATCTCGACAATTTGAAGTAGGGTTCGAATTTTATAGGACCAATATATGGAATATACCAAATAGTAAATTTTCATTGTAATTTTTCTGTAAGTTTAGTATCTGGTTTCCGTCAGAAAAAAAAATATAGGATATATAAGTGTAACGTTTCATTACAGCTATACGGCACATTGAAACTTAAAAACCTTATTTCATGTACTTTGCAGTACTTAGAGTAACAGGGCTTCATGTCGTACACTGCTATAGCTATGAGATGGAATGAAGAAGGAGCGGTTAGGTACTTTACTGAAGGTACGATACCGACATTCTGAGAGAAACTGTGGAAAACCTGTCAGGTTGGGCAGCGTGAGAGGGATTCCAAGCACCAATTCTTTCCATCCAATTTTGATGTTAACTTGTATTAAGTAGTCAGCTATGGTCTAAATTCATCACATGTCTTAGGATTAACGTTCCTCGGCCAGCAGTTTCATGGGGAAGAGATAGGAAGATAGAGCAAGGGCATTTCTCTAGGTTGTATAAAGTGATTCGCAAGTTTAAACTGAGGAAAATTCCGGCATCCCTCAATATTATCACCGGCAGCAGAACTCTAAGCTACGTGCATCCCTGTTGGCGGTCCGAAGTACGCATTCATAATGCCAGCTAACCAATAACTTCAGCGAATTTACACTTGACGTCAGTTGGATTAAATACTTTCGGAAATTGTTTCTCGTGTAGAAAGAGAAATAATTCCTTCGTCTTCTTGTATTGACTTTTTACGTAATTTGCCTTTAAGTCTATATCAAATTAAGCCTGCAGGTCACTACACACACTTACAATATGCACAGGAGAAGGGAGCAGATAGAGGACCCGCCATTTTAATTCAAACTACTATCCCTTTCTCTGTTTAGTATGACTGAAAGAAAGGAGGAACCATTTCAGTAATGATGGACCATGGCACGACTTCAGCCCGGTTGTCTATTTACAAAGCGAGGAGGCTTCTTCTAACACACCGTGCATGGTTTACCATGATCTTGTGTTCGCGGTGTGATGCAATGAAGAATTATCAGATCCAAAGCCCTCGATCGCGGTCGCGGAGAACTTCGAATGGGCACTGGGGATTCGCACAGTTTGGAATTCTGCTTCCGGACATACTGATTGAGTTTCTTTTCAGTTTCAGTAGGCGAATGCTGGTATGGTCCTGTCAGTTATGTTACTCATCCATTCCTCCCTCCGTAAGAGAGCTTGCGTCGTCATTCCTCAGACGTTATCCCTCAGACGTGTGACGGCCTTAGTTTAAAGCTGCTTGTATAGGTCTTGTAAGGAAATTTTAAAACGAAGTATCAGCTCGAATGATTATACGGTTATTATACTGAAGCTTATATTACTGTAGTTGCTGTAAGTCGTAGATTTTTAAATAGATCAGCAACATTATGACAAGGTAGCATCATCTTGTCAGATATCGCTTTGAAGGATAAAGTCTCCGTTAAATCCTTCTTTCCTGATAACGGTGATGGAAGCAGAGTGGACAGAAATCGGAAAGTTTTATTTTCTTTTCACCTAAATTGACTTTTACTGGTTATTTCTCTGTACCTATATTTATTCCCTTTATTTCATGATTTTTCTGATCGAAGTTTTTTTTTTTTAAGTATCATAGTTAGCCAGATTACGGAATGTGTACTTATCTAAGTTTTTGTCTTAAATCAACCTGATTTACATTTCTGGTCCAGATTCACTCGTGACGTAAACCTACCACATACCTGAGATGAGCGATCTTCCGAGGAAAGGTAGCGGTCAGGGCTTTTGTTCTGGTATCATACCGGTATTCGCGCTGTGAAACGAAGAGAAACTTTGGTGACCAGAAATCAGGGTGAGCAGCAGCAGGATTTGAACCTATGTGCCTATTCAGTGTCGATTCAAGAGTCCACAACTGGACCACAGAGGCGGGCTAAATCTAAAATTAGAGTGGGGTGTTGGTGATACTGACGAGAAAACATTAACAAGGTAACTGGTGTGCTAGTAATCGAGACTCGGAAGTCTCTGGTACGTAAACATACTTCAATTTTGCGCTGTGTTTGAACAATAATTTGGTATAAACAGTATATCCTAATTTAATAAATGTCTTGTATGCAACCTAATGTAAACATGTAGGATTTGTTGGACATTAGACTACGTCGGTTTTGTATTAACCAAAAGAACCTAACACTTGGGAAAACAGCAGCGTCTAAATTCCAAAGTTAAGATGAACTACGAAATCTTCAAAAAACGATTCCCAGAGTAGTTTCGAGTGTGATTGGGGAAGGCTTAAACAATCAGGCAGTAACACCATATTGCGTCGTAGTAGTGAGTGCCCGTTAGCTATTTATCCGCTATGGACGACCAATTATATCCCAGCAAAGGAGAAACTTTACCAGAGAAACAAGAAAATGAGGCAAAACAAAAGTTAACGTAACATTTTCACACTACAAGAGTTACTGTTTATTGGTAATCCGACATTGATAGAAAACTCCCTCGAGAAACTAAGGTGCCTTTACGTGAAAATGAGTTCTAATACGGAAGCCATTGAGATCTAAAAAATCTTGGGACTCATTACACACTAATATGTAGGCCTATATGCAACAATTGATATTGTGACCTTTCCTGAACACTTCTTTCTTAAATATTGAATAGAATTTTATTTAGGACCTTTAGGCATCTAAGGCTCAGCCCAGGATAGAGAAGTGGAAAGGATTCGGGACGGTGTCGGCCAGGACCTGTGTTAAAGGTGCCTTCTCAGCATTTGCATGGTATGAATGAGCAAATAACACGAAAAAACTCAGCTAGGATGGTCGACCGCTGGGAACAAACCCACGACTTCCCGAATGTTACGTTTTTTCTCAAATAGTTTCATATAATAGCCTCTTAGCAGAGAAATATCTGTCATTTTGAGAAACTGATGAGTATGTAGCCCCTCCCGATATATGAATAAATAAGCTTTCATTATTGAAAATCAAACACAAACATACATCGCAGGCAGTACGGTTCGAACCCTGGAGCACACAGCCACTGGACTAAGTGATTTTATAGCAAAAGAGATCAGTCGACTACAAACGTATTGATTTTATTGTATTTATGGTATTTACGTATATTTTGCTCAAGCCAAGAAATGTGTTGATATGTCAGACTACATTTGATTTACTCACATTTATTGGCCAGACAGATAATTAGACTTAGACAACCAAATACTTTAGAGATGACGTCCCTCGGCTAGCATCCTTGCAGGGATAGGGAAGAGAAAGGTTACGTCAAGCGTACCATACCAGTATTAGTTTCTTGAAACTGATGGAAACCTGGAACAGTTCAGTCAGTATGGCAGACAACATATATGTGTCTTCCAAAGTGTGCGACCACAACCATTAGACCATAAAATCTGTTATGAAACTAGTTTCAATCGATAAATCTAGAGGATCATGAGAGAATATGATGTCTTGTGAATGGAATAAATTCACAATGGAATAATGAAATAAATTTTTGTTTTAGCGCGTTAAATATGTTCTTAAAACACTTTGTCTCAATTGGTCAGAAGAGACCATTATCTGTCAGATCGGGATGATTTTCGTCTTCTAGTATGTAGCTTCTAAAGGTCGAACCTTCTAGTAATATGGGAAGTAATCCATACTCTGGTTCGAATGTAATGCAAAGTGTTATTGTACAGACCAATATGCAATAACAGCCCAATTTCTCGTACTGTATCTTGCCACAACAGTAGTTAGGTCTCTGGTACAAAATGCGACATCGGCATATCTGTCTATGTTAGATAAACATGAACAAACATTTTAGTAATGAAGTGCACTCCGTATTCTACAGTTGAAAGTAATTGAAGCCACCTAAATTATAATTAAATTCGAGTATAGCTTCTTGATTTTTATGTACTGTGTATGTTAATATGATCAGAAAACACACCGGAGATTATTTAGTCTCGAAGTCACGGAAATCACTCATCCACTGCGGTGTGCTTTATTATGGTTACCACTTAATAATTACAATGAATCGAATCATACATATTTTAAGCTGTCACATATTCGAATTAAGAGAAATGAGAAAAATTAACGTAATTGACACTTACCTTGTGCGTAAGATGTCCTCCCACACATCCAGAACACACCAACAGCAGCGAACAAAACTTTCACCAAACACCAAAAAACTGGCTTCATATTGCACATTTCAACTTCCAACAAGTATTATAATACCGGAAATAATAAAAGTTTTAAAGCAGTAAAAAACAATTTTGCTTGTTTAGTAAATAAAAAAATGAATCACTTCTCACAAACATACACACACTGAAGAAACATTATGTTAGTAACTCGCTCAAAGGAAGATCATCTTATGTTATATGAGCGTTAGTATCAGTAGGAAAACACGTGATGTAAATATATAAAAAAAAACGTCACTTCAGATAGAATCACCACTAACGCGCCTTCAAAAAAACACTAAAGCATGTAGTAAATTTATAGTATGAGGTATCACTTTCATATCTTTACACACTCGTACGTATGTGTTCTGTTAAATATGATATATAATCTTATCACGCCACACACTTAAGACCACAAATGTAAATTATTAGTGAATTCTACACTGCTTGTTAAATACAAGAAAGAGCACAATGATATATCTTTTAATTCCACTGGAAGATTACACTGTAATAAATTGTTTCCCTTTATCTTACAAACGATCAAAAGGTTCGACCACTGCGTGTACAAGTTAGTTCCTTCACAGGATCATCAAATCACATAGGTTGATGGTTTCCTCTAGATCTCTGATCTTTGAATATGATACACCAAGACCCCTACTCAGTTTCTCGAGGGGAGAAAGTAGGGAAAATCACAACGTGAAGTAACTAGGAATTTTAACATCAGATTTTAAAACAAAAAATATATTATATTCTAGCTAAATATTCATATGGAAGAACACATTTGCTTAGTTTGATTGTTGTTTTTGTTAATAATATCACTGATTTACTAATCAATACACTAAGGTTACAACGCAATGTAGATGAGACGTGAAAAGGATCCGAAACTGTAGGTCAATTCTCAAAATCGTTTTTTTTTCTGTCCAGATGGAAACTTCTGACTTCCTTAATAAGTGTTAATCTTTGCAGAATATTAGTAAGGAACAACAACAAAAATTAGTGAATGAAATCGCAAAAAGAATGTTATTACTCCCGAGTTTTTTTTTTAATGGACGTTTTTGCGTTTATTTTGGTTTTCTTAAATATTGTTGAAGAGGAGAGAGAAAAGTAACAAAAACACACCGAAACAGCAAAATATTATTAATCTCACATGATTTGGTAGCTGAACGTAGTCCGCGACAATATTTTAAACTATAATTTTCAGTTACGAAGCTTGGATACATCTATTTCAAGAAGCAGATCAATCACTGTAGGAGATGTTGAATGACAGCAACCTGAAAACAGTTTGCAATGTTTGAAACATAGTGGTATATGCGTTTGCTATTAAAACTTCTATTTTTCGCTTCCTTAGTTAAGCAGAAAACGTCCGACAAGTTTTTGTCAATATCAATCACTCAGTGAGCTCAACCCATGGGCAAGAACAAGCCTTGCAACTTTCGCAACTATTGAATCTACACAGGTGCGGTTCCTTTATACAAGTCATCGGTAATATTATTTTTTTTTAAATGTGTATTAATAATGAAAGGAAAATGATTTCAGGATATAAGCAGCGTATAGTGGTAAATCTCGTATAATCACCAACACCGTCTACCATACATATTGACTTTTTTTTTTAATTGAGGGAAAGAAAGAAAGCACACACTCGCGTACGCACGCACACTCTCAAACGACTGTTTTTCGGTATTGCCACTACCTCCGATCCGAACTGTTCGGGTTCTCGCGCGAAACTGAAACAGACCTAAGGCCAAACTCATCTGCGCGCGCGCGCGCGGTCGCTGAAGCCGCCGCTCCTCCAGTATATGTGTGTGTGTGTTGATAGAGGGAGGGAGGGAGAGAGAGAGAGAGAGGCCGCTCGCGATATGAAGTGTATAGGGGCGTAGGTATAAGAAGAGAGAGGTAGTATGCAACTCACCAAAGCAAGTTACGATTCAGATGAGAGGTGTTCAAAAAAGGAGGAAGAGAGAGTTTGGTCTGCAAGTGATATAGGGAAGGAGGAAACATAGTAGGCGAACGAACCATGTTCCACAGCAGCCTGCTGGTCGCCTAACACCCCTCCTCACAAAAGGACACTACAGGCAAAACAACTGCTGTTGATGCTAGGCCACAGAAACCACTGGGAACAACTGAATAAATAATAACAGAAAATAACAATCAACCAAACTGACAGCTTTTTCTTCGATACTACATTTATTAACTTTTATTTGAAACACGTAAAAAAAAGAACTAGAAACGACAGGAGCAGATAAGATTTCCTAACTTTTCTCTGAAAATCCTAAAAAATAAAAAGTGAAGTACACACAAGTTGTAAAACATTTCTAAATAAAGTACTTATTTCCTCTCGATTATTTTAAAGGAATTCACGTGTAGATGAAGTACGTCTCAACCTGCTTAGTTCCTTACCAGTAAATATCACTCCGTTAAGTCATCTGGAAATATATAACTTGACGAATGTACCTAGAAATATTGAGAATAAACCGTTGTTCCAAACCAGGCTACTAAGATTGTCTTTTCTTTTAAAAAAAAATCGAATATATAATAATATACGACTAAAAATTTTAACATACAAATATCTAGTTCTCGAAGATCTCTTCTAATATTATCTCAACGACATCTAGGTCTTTCCAACGCCCTCTTTTCCTTGGACTTCCCACATATGAATATAAACTTCGTTTTCTTCCCATTCGAGATACATGGCGTTCTCATCTTAATCGATGGGAAGTATCAGTAACATTAAAATAATATTACTATAGGGTCGCAGTAAATCAGTTCTATTAGTACTTGCAAATTATATTAGAATTTGTAGTTCTATTGTGTAATACTAAAATATTTCATTTTGTAATACTATATTAAATATTTGTAATATTATTCTAGTGCTATAGGGCTACTAGTATAGTATGGTAATATGGTGCTATGTTACTATATTACTACGAGCATACTGCTACAAGACTGTTGCAAGAAGAGTACTATCATGTTTCTATAGAAATAGTAATATTAATATATTATAGACTATACAATATATTCAGTATTCATGACTCTCATTTGCATATTCAGTTGCCTAAAGCTCTACTGTATTTAGCAAGCAGCCGTGGTCTAGTAGTTACAATCGCAAAATTTGGGTCAGCACTGGGAGGCTCGCGGGTTCGATTTCTGACGCTGACCTTACAGACTGAAATTTTCTTGGGTTTCTCCCATTTCACCAGGCAGATATCAATATGGTACCTAGACAAGAACACTTGATGCTACCTCCCTTTACCTATCATCAGAAGAGTACTCACTGTATTTTAAGGATAGTTTGATTTTAACTTTAAAGGAAATTCTAAGTATGTAGTACAATTTGTTGAATGGATATAAGTTACGGTATTATTTCTGCATGCATATTATTAGTACTAATTTTAAGGTTAATGTAAAGCAACGATCTCCAACAAAGTATGGCAGCACTAGCTTCGTTTATGTTTAATGTATTTTTATCGTTGCATGAAATTTCAATGCTGCTCCTACAAATTCAAACCTAGAGACTTGAAGAAATTTCCGATCGTTTCAACTTTGAATGATTAGGCTATATATATATATATATATATATATATATATATATATATATATATATGTGTGTGTGTGTGTGTGTGTGTTTGTGTGTATGTGTGTGTGCGGGGTGGGGTATATATAAAAGTCATGTTGTAATCTTCAGCCATATATTTTATTTGGAGAAATAAATAAACCTGGACTATTAGTGATCTAGGACTCTGCTGTACATTAATTAAAGAAAGGACGAGCCATAGTGATTTCAATATTCTTCATATTCCATCGAAGTACACGTACAAAACAACCTTTCACAATGCACAGAATGTTATCAGGGTATCGTATACTTTTTCCATCTTCTTAATCCTTGGACTAACTTCTCGTTTACACATTACTCCGTTTACTGCATATAACAAAGTAGTTTTTAATAAGAGAGCCATTCCAAGTAATTCCGAATATCGATTTATAAACAGTGAAAGAAAAGTGTAAAGCAAATTGTTATTACTACATAATGAGTTTACAAATTAAAGTTATAATGTAGATATAATGTTACGTTAGGCTAAATTTAGGCTTTCTGAATGAAAGAAAGGGGACTATTGAAGTTTAATTTAGAGTTGTCCTTCCAGCACAAAACACAGGCACAAAATACAAAACAAAATTATTATTTCCTCATTCTTAATAATTTATTTGCCCATTTTCTTAAATTTAATACGGACATCGTTTCATAACTAAGATTAAATAGTATGATAAAAATTACCTGAAGCATAGCATGATTTATATTAAAATCGTACATTAAAATTTATACTAAAAACATTCTGCATCAAAGCACTATGAATATCATTCACAATCTTTCCAATGCGAAGAACTAGTAGACAAATCGTTCTTCCAAATTAGAAACCTTTGAAACCATTCGTCTTGTGTTTACTATACTCAATAATTTTAAGAATTTGAAATTTAGAGCGTATATTATGTGAAATTGTAATTCGCGTTGTATCTACTGTATCTCAAATTTACTTTTATGCTGAGTCTTCAAACTGACTTCACATTTACAAATTCACTTATATTTATAATTTCCTTATAGCAGTTTCATGTCAGTTTACGTTATTAAAAGATAGACTGCCGATTTCTGATTTCTGAGTCTAACTTTTATGTGAAAAGAAATTAGACTGGACATTTATGAACAAATAAAAGCGTACCTACATTTCTGCAATATTTTATTTATTGCATAACGATATTGAAACTTACCCCTGTGGTATAAGCAACCCATTTTACACGTTGTATGTTGGGTGGTCTCTCACTAAGGGGTTATTAAAATATTTTAAACAACAAATACTCACTTCAACTTTACAAGAGAAAATTATTTTTATTCCATCCATAAAGTTTTAAATAAGTTGATACTCATAAGGCAGATTACTTAAACCGAGTTTGAGTTCTCTCTCAGATGTTGGCAAGGCATGAGATATATAGGTAAAAAATTTAGTTACTACATTCTTGAAAGAAGAAGAAAGTCTAAAGTTGCAATTACAATGGAGTAATTATTAGCATGTTGCCTTTTCACTCCCAAAGTTCATAGATTGAACCATTGGAGTAGCCGCTTTTGTTTTCATTACTATTTTTTTTGTCATTCTTCATTTTAGTAGTTATTTTATTATAATAATAGTTACTGTTAGCAATTAACTATATTTTTGTTCTGTAGAAACCAGGTATAAATAGTCCAGGCCCTAGCTATACCTTTGGAGGAAAATCATAGTTGACGAAATTTCTCACTGATTCTAGTTAGTACATTAATAGTCGAATATCTATCTATCTATCTATCTATCTATC
>JAGDQP010069512.1:570-10877 GCA_022664845.1 Lepisma saccharinum
ATATACAGATGCTTATCAGAATAATGGAAACACCTGTAGTTGGCAACACGTCAGATGTATGGGTTGGCAGTGGTGTCGTGGCGACCGCAGCGCCGGACTGCTGGTGGTGGTGTGTTAGGTCGGTCTCCATACTACGTCAGGCGTCGTGGAACAGGAGTGTGCAGTGGCTGCAGCAGACGGAGGTAGTGTAAAATGGGAGACCTCTCAGAGTTTCAAAGAGGGCAAATTGTTGGTGCGCGGTTATATGGAGTGAGTGTGACGGCAGTGGCTAGTGTGTTAGGTGTGTCGCCAGGGACAGTGTCGAAGGTGATGACGGCCTACACAACACACGGGAAAACCACATCGGGGAAGCGGAACAGTGGGCGGAAGAAAAGCATCAGTGACAGGGCACGCCGGGTATTAAAGCGCATTGTCACGCGGAACCGTCGTGCCACTGCGGCGCAAGTGACGGAGGAACTCAATCAGCACCTCCCCCAACCTGTTTCGACAATCACAGTCCGCCGCGAATTACATGACATGAACTTACGGGGTCGTGTTGCACGGGCCAAACCTCTCATCAGGGACCAGAACGCTTTAGCACGCCGCAAATGGTGCCGCGACCATGCAACTTGGACCGTTGACGACTGGAAACGTGTGGTATGGTCGGATGAGTCACCATTCACCCTATTCCAAACCACGGGCCGTGTTTATGTGTGGAGAACGCCCAAAGAAGCGTATGATCTGCAGTGTCTCCGCCCAACTGTGAAACATGGCGGCGGCACGGTGATGCTGTGGGCCGCAATATCATGGTTTTCATTGGGTCCTGTGGTCACACTTCGCGGACGCATCACTGCCAACGATTATGTCGCAATTTTAGGAGACCACTTGCATCCTATGGTCCGGATGTTGTTCCCGGACAATTACGCCATATTCCAGGATGATAATGCACCCATTAACACAGCTGTAGTTTGCAGCGTGGTTTGAGGAACATCGGGATGAAGTTCAACACCTCCCCTGGCCCGCCCAATCCCCAGATCTCAACATAATTGAACATCTGTGGTCCATCTTGGAAACACGACTCCGGCGACGATTTCCACCTCCATCCTCTCTCACAGAACTGGCCGATGCCCTGCACGAGGAATGGTGTAATATTCCACTTGCTACCATTCACGACCTCTATGCCTCCATCCCACGTCGCATCAAGGCTGTTCTGAAGGCGAAAGGTGGCCCGACACCATATTAATCTGGTAAGTTGCACTTTCGTTCAGGTGTTTCCATTATTCTGATAAGCATCTATATATATATATATATATATATATTACATTTACTATAACTTAGCACGTAACATATTTTGTCTATTTTGCTACTAACATGTTCTTTGTAACATAAATAATAGCATAATATAAGAAATTATAAGGCATAAACATCGTGCCCCATTTCAAGGACTGATAGAAACAGACGTTTTGTCTTGTATTTCGTGCTTAACGTTAATGTCCTATTGAATACAAGTTAACAATAAATTGCTTAATTAAATAACAGTGTTATGTTTGTTATAATAAGTAATCTTGTATTTTAGGACCGCCTAGTGTACCTCTATTTGGAAATTTGCCCTTCTACGTATATCGGTGGATACAATCACGTTCATGGAGTGTAGTATTAGATCAAATTGCTAAACAGTATGGTCCAATTTTTACATTTGATCAGTGTGGATTGTTTGATGTAGTCGTGACGGGGAGAGATGCAGTGAAAGAAGTACTGTCACACAAAATGACAGAAGGTAGAAAACTGTTACCAATCTTCAAAAATATGTAC
Source organism: Lepisma saccharinum (assembly GCA_022664845.1). NCBI lineage: Eukaryota > Metazoa > Arthropoda > Insecta > Zygentoma > Lepismatidae > Lepisma > Lepisma saccharinum. The sequence goes on from JAGDQP010069512.1 coordinate 2,362, forward strand.
AGGACAAACGGAGGTAATGTACCATTCTTATTACGTCAACATTTGTTGTAATACATTCATAGTTAGATATTTATTATTCTCTACAGAGAGTCCGTCCTTACAAGGAACTAACGTTGAACGAGAAAGAAAATAAGTCTTCTTCAAAGCATTCACTTCTGAAAATTTAAGATACGGGTCACCTACAACTAAAAGTAGTAAATATTGTGATCATATTCTTATGTTTGCAGAAGTAGTGAATCGGAACTGATCCATTTGTACAGTGTGTAGATGGTTACACTGATTCAGTCTTTTGTTCATTGTTAGGTCATTAGCAACACATTTGCTTAGTCATGTTACGGAACCACGACCTACTGTTCATATATATGGATAATTTCCAATGTTGATATCACGCATAGCCGCATAATAAACATATTGATTCAGTTATTAATATGAGCTTAACTATTTAATACGTGAGAAAAGTTATAATTATGCGCGAAATCAGTCTGTAGAACATCCAACCGAATATAGTTCATAGCCGCATTTTGCCATTTCGTGAGATATTAATACATAAATAATGTCTTCAAATCTACTTCTTCATTTTAGTTTGATATATTGAAAGCCATGTCACCACTTATAATAATGTGGAAGGTAAATTCTCGTCTAGAGTGCACAATATTTTTATTGCAATTTTGTTAGTAGAAAGTTAGTACTTTCTAGTAAAGATGAAATTTAAAGTTTTATACACTTCGCATAAAAAAGATAAAATAAAAAAGAACGGCAGCGATGGCCGCGTCGTGCACCTAGGTCATCCAAATTTCACCTTCTTTTCCCTTAATCGGGTCTGGTAAATAGATCCTCTCTTTCTTCTTCCTTAGTCTCTCCCATACTAAATTCATCAAACACTATAAGAACATTTTTTCACAATTGACACGCATTAGTAGCGATAAAATGAAAAAAGAAAAGCGAGACGAAACAATATCCATAAGTTGATGGAGGGAGAAATTTAAACATACACAATGGAAAATTGAAACCGATGGATGTCCGTTAGACAGAGGCAGAAAAATGAGAGATAGAGAGAGAGAGAGAGAGAGAGAGAGAGAGAGAGAGAGAAAAAGAACAGGGAGTACAGATAAAAATAAAGAATGTAGTAAACGTCTACAACGTAGTAAAAAAACTAACATTATAATTTTAAGTTCACACAAATCCAACAGCAAGATTGAAGTTACTTTTGGATTGTACATTTTTATTTGAGCTGTTCGAATATATAGACAAGTGATATAAAATTCACTTTCAAAATGGCGACCAAACTCAATAGTTACATTAAATAGTCATGACTTCCAGTGTAAACTGGAGAGCTCTGAGACTCATCTAGGAAAAAGTCAAAACGTTAACACATGATTTGTGTGCGCGTAGTTCGGTTGCAAATCGGTGGTGCTCATTAAACGCACTGGTTCGGAATATATTTTAATAAGGAATTCGGCTGGAATTTTCAGATTAGTGGGTGCAAAGTCAAAATTGGGAGGGTTAAGAAGAATTTTGATCTGCTTGTATCCACCTTTGACCATAAAAATTTAAAGTTCGGGGTAGTTTAAAGAATTTGGGACTGACCCCCCTTTAAAGAGACCGGGGTCTGGCGGAATCACTGATCGTAACAAACCCAGTAGATACCGTAGGCGATGCCTTCCATTCCAGATTTGCAAAAGAAATTGAACATAAACATATAATGGCTGAATAATAAATGTTATGCTTATTTTTTATCGGAAAGAACAAAGATTACGTATCCAAACTGTACCAACATGAAAAGATACAAATGGGTAAAAGAAAAATTAGCATGTTCCTTATAGTCATAGCAGACATTAGATGTTCCACATTTCAAACGTGAAAAGATCACATTTAATAGAACCTTGATAAATTATAGGATGGAAATGCTTTTGTGCCAAACTAATATGAAAAGAATCCTTCTCTTGGATTAGCAAAAAAGAACGGCCATTTTCTACTCATATCTTGAAATTTATCTGTTCCGAACATGGAACTCTAGATTCCACCTATTGCGAACATAACGTTCTAATAATTACAACACTAGTGTTTATAACAATTCGCACAAATGAAATACGCACGGCAGAGCTGAAACATGACACTGGCTGTCGGAAGATGCTGGTCAGGTTTCGGACTGTGTCCTCGGGTTTAGGATTCGAGCACATTCTAACCCAGTGATTCGATTTAGATCTTATAACCCGGAGGATGAAGAAGAGATTTTAATTATTTTATTGGGTTTGAAGATTGTTACTTTCAGGGATAACCATAACCGGAGTTCTTACTCCGAAAACACGAAAAATACGACTCCAAAATTCCTTATTTAATAGATTTTCCAGACCGGATCAATCGTGTTACCGGGTCACTTATGTTTGGGTCTGGCCCTGTCACCGGGTAATCGAAAGTGGCCCAGATTTGGCTCTGTAACATGTACAAAAATAGAGGGTGTACATAAAGAGAAAAAATCAGACAGATAGAGAGGGAGAAAGAAAGAGAGAAAAAAGAGAATGAAACAACGAAGACACAATAAGAATACATAAAAAAGACAGGAAAAGAGAAATACCAATTAAAGACATCAAAACTATTATATCATTATGCTAAATAACACACACACTGTTTACTCGGATTCTCGCCAGTGATGTCTCGTAAGTTCTCCAACCGGAGATGAATCTCTGTTTGTAGCCATTATTTTCTTTTAAAAAAGATATTGGCTGATGGGGAATTGAGCCGGGTTTTCCATTTGGAAATCTAGCACAATAGCGATATTGCACAGTCTTGCTACTTAAATGCTGCTTAATAAATCATATAGGGTTTCTTTCTAAGAATAATAACATGATAAGTGGGCATTTCATATCAATGACATGTTCTTATTTCATCTGTTAGCATCCATGGACTTTATTGTTCTATTCCCAACCAAAATTCGTAAATCGTCTTCCTCTTTATAGTGACTCAGGTGTTTGATTCCACATTCTGAAGGATTCCCCGTTTTTATGGGAAGTTATGATCAGGTTGTTCACGATTGCGTTGTAAGAAACCTTCGCTTGAACAGGGTTTGAACGTACGTTGGCGTGGTTTGTACTGGGTCAAGCACGTTATCTCTACACCAAACTGCTACTTAGAAACATCAGAAAACATAACTAATTTCAGAGTTTATCTTTGGAAATAACATTCGTCTTCCTGCAGGATGTTTACGCTATAGTGTACGCCCAAAATTGATTGATGCGATGACTTTTAGACAAACGAGCTTTTGCCCACGAATATACGAAATGACAAAAAGTCAGGAAAAATTAAAAAAACAACAATAACATCAAATGCAGTAATTTCGACCTGCATGTTCACAAGTCCAACTTATACGAATGATAGCTATTATTATTATTATTATTATTATTATTATCCACGTCCGATAGATGATAGTTTTAAATTTATCGTAGAATAGAATTGAATATTATGGAAGTAAACTCTCTCAATAGCGGACTTTATTGAAAACGAACACCGACAGGTTGATGAAATTTTCTGTCAAGATAAAATACTCTCTCTAGTGGATGAGGCCAACTGATCGAAGTCGTCTGTGAATGTTTCTGCTTAAAATATTAGCGGATGTAAGCCATTATTTTATTATGAAGACAATTGAAGACTTCGCCCCACTCCCGAGCAAATCAGGCAGCGTCGGCAATTGGTTAGCGAAGGTAGGGCTAAGAGGGTTTTGAAAGTTTCCAATAAGGAATAGACGAAGGCTGACGGGTGCTGGGCGTGGTTACGCCCCTATGCCGCCAAATTTGGAAATGACGGAAGGGTGAGAAATAGCTCGACAATCAAACGCCAGTTATGAGTCGGCGACGATTTTACCCTAACTACGTCCCGAATACTAGTTGTGGTCTCGTCTATCCCTGACGAGGGTTGACCAAAATCCCCGTCTTGATATGCATTTGGCCTACTTAGTTACACATCCGGCGCTGGTCACCCCTTACAGTAACACTGTCCAAACGCAAGCAAATATTTAAAAATTCTGCTTTGTGTTTCGAGTTACCGGGCTAGGCCTGGTCCGCAGCTTAGACCCGGTGACTCGGTCTAAAGCTTGACCCAATTGACCCGGTGACTTATTTCAGCTCTGCTTGGAGTCACTAGTCTAACGCCTTAAACCGCACGACTACTTGGGATGGGTCTTTTTCTATCGATATATACGACATATGACTCTTAGCTAATAAATTTAACGCCTCGTAGGAATCCACATGGTTTAGAGGAGAGTTTGATATTAGTAAGTAATCAACATACGTAATACAAAATTTTAGTTTACATTCGGGCAAAATAAAACATTGAATATATGTATAACTTGTAACATTTTGTTTGTATGGATTGTATTCTAAATAAACACATGTGTATGCATGCTCTTTTTTGTAATATGTCGGAATATACTACGAATACATTTTGGCAATTTTAGGAACAAATCCGGTTAGAGATCATTAATATAAGAACAATTATTGTCTTGAATTTTAATGTAAACCAACCTGAACGAAGACAAAATCACAAAAATATTTCCATTACTAAATGGAGAAGTTAACAACTTAAATTAACTCCTAGTGTCGCAGGACACCACATTGTATATAATCAGCTAACGATAACATGTAACCGCTTGTGAAGTTGTGAGAACAACGCATGCCCATCGTGCGGATTACTAGTCCAGAAGCAAAATTTTTCCCAACTACCTATTGTATTATGCGATTATCCGATTTACCATTCGGGATTTGTCAATTATGTTTATGATTAAGGAAACCGAGCTCTTTGTCGAGCGTTTGTAGCCTGGGATTGAATCGTGGTGTAGTTATCTCTACCTTTTTACATTTTTTCTTTTCTTATGTATCCCAGACATCTAAAAACACATTACGAAATTTAAAATAATTGGGGACCAAGGTGTAGGTTAGGTAATTCAGGGCACGTGTAGGTTAGGTAAGTCAGGTTCGGTGTTTTTTATTGCACACGCGGGTGGAAAAAGGATAGTATGGAAAATACAAACAGGTGGTTGGGAAGAAAAGACCCAGTCCAGAAAGACATAATTTTCGCCCGAGCCCATTGACTGACTCTGACGCCATATTGTTCAAATTTCGCATATACCCACTGTAAATATCGGGGGTCAGAAATTTGTTGACAAAAAATAGTATAACTTAATGCTATCCAGCACGGAATTATTTGTTTGCGAAAGAAGTAGAGCAAATTAATGTCCAAGTATACCGGCTCACTGATTCAGCCAAACCTCTCGTGTGGGGTGTGTTATCCCCAAATCCCCGGGAGTACCACCAACATGAAAATATTACGGGAACCACTTACACCTTCCCAATTTTGACTTAACACACTCACCCTGAAAATCTTGGCAGAATACCTGTATTCGTACCTATTGGATACTGGGTTAAATACACTGACCATCTCACAAGAAAACGTATACGTGCAGTATGATGAAAAACACACGACATGCCAGGGAATTATACAGGCGCGCATTCAAGCACTGAATATATCAAAATAAGAATGAATTCTGGTAATTTCTATCATTATAGCCTATAAAGCAGGCCAAAAACGAAAAAATATTGTTATATTCTCTGGCTATACATCCTAAGCAGTTCAAAATGTAGCAAATGTCAGCTGTCGTTATATCTTGCCTTTCATTTTTCTTAAATATTCCAATCCGATGATATTTCAACTTATCTTATTCATTCGATAGTTATAAGCTGCTGTTGGCCTAAGCCTTTATGCCTACAGGCTATCAATAAAATTGATTGATAAGCTACTGTTTATATTTATACTAAGTGATAATCCCTTCATAGGCAGAATTCACTTCATGTTTTTTGAAAAGTTAGTAGATACTAGAAAAACACTAGGAAAATGGACAAATCAGCTCGCAGTCGAAACAATCTAGTGATATTGACAGCATTAGCTTGACAGTAAACATGCACTTCAAAATCCAGTACGTGCACGCTTTCTCTCATTAGATTAGATAATGTTTAACTTTCAACTACTTTCCTTATATAATGTATTCTAAATTCAGAAATTTACAAGACATTCCATTACAAAATACGTTAAACATTCAAAAGATAAGGAAAAGAGTATAGTTGGAGATATTATCGGATAGAAAAGAGTATAGAGTGTTTGAACCTGTAAAATAATTTAATACGCTTAAAAAGTTTTGGTCGGGTCACCCTAGTAAATACAACGACCAAAATAACTTGCTGGTCCTAGCGTGGTGCAGTTGTAAGACGTTAGCTTACTGAATAAGAAATACGAGTTCAAATCCCGACGGGTGGGACAATATATTTTCTTCTTATTTTTCTTTCAAAATATATTCTTATATTTTCATATATATTATTAATAATTGCTTTCTTGAATTTCCTGTAGATTATCTTAAATTAGTGAGCACGGGAATGTGAAGGTTAGCTAATATTAGGTGCGGTCATGTTTCGTTATATTTCGTCGGGTGGGATCCGGTCAAATAGTGCGTGAAAAGAAATTGCTCAAGAAAGAGCCTTAGAATTGGATCTCATTCGTTACCATTTGTCTACTTTACTCAAAAGTGTAGCTATTTTATATTTTCTGAAAGGGCTTACTGACGGAAGTCGTCAATCAGCAAAATTATCTCAACATTTTCAACTGCTTGTGAAATAAGAAAAGGAAAAACCACGTAAACTTGTTACAATTATAGTGATTAACCTAAATTGAATGTTGTCAACCGTGGCCCTCATCGTCGTAGGCTTTCAAGTTCTTGATTAATGTACTGTTGATGCTCACGAGTATGGGTTCCAACCCTCTTCCTCAGTTTTGCTAGTTTTTCCAGCTACGTCGGAAAGTTAAATTTTCGTTCTCTAACAATTGTAAATGGCGTTTACATTCAAAATAAAAAATGGTGGTTAAATTTATTTGCAAATATTTATATAATGAAGAAGAGAATAAAAATAATACGCAAAGACAACAAATACTTCTATACATTATGAATAGTAATTCATACGAAAAATTAAACAAACATCTAAGCACCTAACGACGGGAATTACAGTTTTGATTAAAGTCTGGTCCGAACCAATCTCTCGAATAGTCCCTACGGACTTGAACCCATGTTTACTCCAACCAACAATTAGGGAACTATTTTGTGTAACGTTATACACAAGCTTATTTGACAAAAGGTTGTATAATACAGCTCGCGACTTTCATGTTTACATTAGATCGATCCCTGCTCGTGCCATGTGGGAGTTGTTTTAGACAAATCAGTGTTCGTGCGTTTCCTCGAGGTTTTCGCGTTTCCTCCCACTTTATTCATTCCACCAATTTACTTCCATCGTCATCCATCCAGCCTGAGCCAACGTTGCATAAAAGACCTTAAAACTAAATTCAAATTTAATTTTATGTACACACAAATTATCCTTTACTCTGAACGGAAGTGAAAGTGGGACATGAATCTGATCTCCAAAGAATTATTCGCGAGATTGGTGCTGTGTAAAATATATGTGCGTGGCGTGACAAGGATATAAGAATAGTGATATTATTCTTGGTAGAAGTAACAACTTAGAGCTCTTTTATGCATGCGACATTTGTCGTTGTGTTATCGACGACATATGTCGTTTCGGCTTGAGATACATTTTTATGCACTCGGCATTTGTCCTTCGCATAAATGTTTGTGCCTGTGTTGTCAGTGCCTCTTCGCAAAGAGGGCAGATCCGTGAGTGATATCTTTTGCGTATCGATGCATTGTAGTGAAAAGACGGAAAATAAATAGGACCGTTCATCTCATCAATTCTGACAGATTTGTAGATGTGGCATTAGCTACCTCTAATGGAAAGTTGAGAAATAAGTTTTTTTTTATTTTTCAGAATGTCAAGAGCATTTTATGAACATTTCGGAAGTATCTGACTGAGACTTCGATATAACCCCTGGCCGCTACTTTAACTATTCCTTCTCCACATTGCTGCAAATAAGAAATGACTTATAGATATTGACGAAATTGTGGTTTCCTTTACTGTAAAATTTAAATGACTTTAATTTCCATATTTCTGAAATTACAAACATTGAAAATTATATAACATGGTTCTAATAGAATCGTAACAAAACTTCCCACTCCTTGTAATTCATATATTGCAAGTAAGTGAGAAGTGAAAAATAGTACTGTTGAGACTAGCCAAGGCATCTTTGCGAATTCTGCGTGAACATTTATCAAACTGTTGAAGTTATACTCGCTAAAATAAAATCATTTTGGTGTATGCTTGAATATAGGAATTTTAAAATTTATTCAAAACATTTAGGCTATTTAGACTCGTGCCTGATGGTTGAAAGTGAGATGAACTGGTGGAATAAAAAGTGGTCGGAAAGGGGAAACCCTCGTCTAAACCCATGAACACTGTATTTGCCCAGCATAAAGATCGCTAGGATACGTGTTCAACCTATTTCCCTTATCTGACATTAAGTGCATGAGAGGTAGACTCGTGATTCCGTCAGACCGCTGTAGGGGTCACCACAAATTCTCGACAACGCCC
>JAGDQP010069513.1:0-10876 GCA_022664845.1 Lepisma saccharinum
ACTATTAGTTGCGTGATGTTGTATCGTTTTTAGTAATTGTCCGAGATTATTTACGACATAAACATAACATCCATACTCTTACTATTTTTGAAGCAGCAAGTCTTCTCAATAGTAATCACACTAACGAAGTAATGACATACACCAGTGTCAATTTCGCAGTTGCAGTTGTTCACAACATTTGCTAAAATGGAAAATAAGGTTAAGGTGGTATCGAAGGAAATGGGAGATTAGTAAAACACCCAGCCGCTTAGATACGTTAATTCTATATAACCCTCAAGTGCTATCGTCGGGTCCTTTCTGACCCCGCGTAATTTGTTTTTGCTGTAATGCACAATGGCCGCTCGCAGAAACCTTGGCGTCTGCGTAATCCTAGGAGGAGTGGCGAGCCAGTTGGCCTTGAGACAGCGCGGGTGACGATTGTTGTTTTCGAATGATTCGAATCTTGTGTCTGTTTTGACCCGACGATATCGTTTAGGTTACCTTTTTTTGTGACGGAGCCAAAAGTTATTTATGTTCATTTTAATTATGTTTCAACATGAATGAGCAGGAAATTGTTTAGTTTTTGATCAATGATTTCGACAGTGACATTAGTGATAGGGGAGTCATTGTTGGTGACTATGCGAGTGAAAGTGAAATTAAGAGGGGTTCTGATTTTCGTCCAGAACAGTTGCCGGTAGTTTTCTATGGTTTAGTTTGGTATTTGTAATTTGGTTGAAAAATCAAGAATATTTTTGGATTCTTCAATAGTGCTAAAATAATATTGGTATTTTTTACCCCAAAAGTTATGAGAGCGTGCTCTAAAAAAAAATCAGGTCAAAAACGACCCGATGATAATGTGTACATGGCAAAAAATGACAATAGCAGTTTAGGGTGGAAGATGAACCGTTAGACCTATTTATTCAGTTAAATCGCATTCATCCCAAATTGAAATTATTCACTAGGGAATTGGAAACGAATGGTGAGATCAGTTTCCTTAATCTCACCATCTTTCAGCCTAATAGCAAGTTTCAAGCAAGTGTCTACCGCAAACCGACTATAGGGGACCAGTATATTGATAGCAGATTTTTCCATACAAAACAGATCAAGTATAACGTGTGGTTTAATTATTTCTTGAGAACCAACCTACAGTCACACAGCCTAATTATTTATTGAGAGACACAAAACCTGACGACCAGGAAAAAGGGTCAAATCATGTAGTAAATGTTGGCCAAAACAATCAATACCAAAAGGCCAAATTACTTAATTGATGCGAAAATGCCGAAAACCGATACTACCACCAACAAAACAACTCTCGCCACAAAAACACCGATGACGTAAAATGGATGAGCATTTCAACCTTTCCCTTCGATAATAATAATGAAAAAAACCTTTGCCCTATTTTAGTTCCACCAAAAACTTTACTCGATATTAAACCTACTAAGTATACCTTACAGGATGCAGGCAGTGAGATGTATTCAATAATCCAATAGCCGATATATAGGTCAAATCAAACTCAACCTTCAGGTAGGCTTAAGGTATATATACACAATTCACAACACCAAAATTCAGTATCTGGACTATCCCAACATCTTGAAAATACACACCACGTGATATAAGATGCGTCCATCTTTCATAAAGCACAATCTCTTATTGTTAGAATAGTATAGGAAAGTTCATGTATGTACAAATATAAACCGGAATTGGATCTAAATACAGAACAGCTAGGTAGAATGTGGGTTCAAATTATAAATAAGGGTAGTATTAAACAGCACAATTTTAAATCAATTCTTTATTTCTCTCTACAACCAAATGGTCGATGTTTTTCAGATATACACATTGGTGCATTTCGTTCAGCTTACGGATGAGCGATTCCACTGACAACACTTGCTACACCTTCCGTATGGTTCTAGAATTTTATAGTCTTTAAACTCATCTAGTGCATTTTAAGAATCTGCCATTTCCTTCTATACTTCCTTAACCTTACCTTCCATTCTGTCTGATGATGCAGACAATTGGTCAGTTGAGTTGTAACGTGACATTCTGCATTTGAATGTGTTGACCACTTGCCAACTTATTCTCATGCCATATGCGAAGCTCGTAAGTTATTTGAGAAGAAATAAGTCCTAGAAGGAACATAAATAAATTCACAGTTATAATGAACAGAAAACAACCTAATGTATTCTGAGTGTTATGCTTCCAGAAGTTGTTTCGTATTTGCAAGTAAAGAATACGTTGTAAGGCGTATTTAAAACAAATCAATGTAAGCGAAATGTGATAAAGTAATTGTGTTGTGTTCGTTTAGTTGAAAGTTTGAGAAAACATACCATACTAACTCAAGATGTAAATATGAAGTTTCTAAGTACTTACGTTTCATGTAATGTTTGTTTTTGTAAATAGAGAAATTATTGAACAGCGTCGATAAATAAAATCGTAAGTACGTTTGTACATACTGTCAAACAACACACAAATATGCTTGCCTAATAAACGAATGTGTGATCTGTTTTAACTTGGTTGTCGGCTTTTAAAAAGACATTCCGTTCGTGACTTATTCTCAGCTCCCGGCAATAAATTGTAATATGACAAGGTCTTCTGTCGTAGAGTGTACACAGAAGACTCTACAGTTAAGCAGGGTTTGAAAAATCAGTTAAAGAAACAAAAAACACCTGGGGCCCAGGTGGGGTTTTTCGTTTTTTTGTATGTGTGTGTGGGTGTGTGGGGGGGGGGGGGTTGTTGTTTTTTTCGGATGGAAGTGAATGTAAATCTGACTTAAATTTTTATTTATGGTACATTTATATGCATATGTACTTTATTTATATCTGAATTATTCTATTCAGATTTTCTTGAAGTACCGTGCGCGTATAGGATGAACTTCCGTTCATTCTTACTATCGGGAAGATGCCTTTGTTCAGTGATTTGTACTCTGCATCACACGAAGTGCATACGGGACTTCCCCGATTTTCTTGTTATCGGGGAAGTTCCAATTGATCCTAAGTTTCTTCTCTGCATGACACGAACATTTATGTCCAAGAGTTTTTTTTTCGATTATCGGAGCAGTCCCGATTTTGCTTTCTAATTATTTAGTAGTATAGTCTTCTTTGCGTTCGCCTTGCTAGCTTCTAAATATAATTTAGAAATTGATAAGTCAATATACAAGTGAAGATGTTCTTTCCTATATACGAATTCTATTCTTATTATGTACTAGTGTCATTGTAGTAACGTTATTCTATGCTATCAAACATGAATGTTGCAAAGTCGACAATATATTAAACATTCACAAATATAGAAGTATGTTAAATGGTGTAAAATTCAAAATGTAACCTTGTGTTCAAAGTACGTGCAAAATGATAAACCTATTGTCTAACATGTATATCTAATTGAAGGGCATAAAACTATAGAATCTACTAATTAAATAGTTGAACAGTTGGAGAAATGTGTTTTAATAGTTTATATTGGTGTAATGATAAGATAAAATAAATTGTATGGGCGGTAACAATATTGGTGTAATGAGTTCGGATACTTCCTTGTTTTAATTATCAGAAATATAAAGTGTTGTAGAGTTTAAATGACAATATTATTATAGAGTTAGAAATAACGCAATCGTGATTTGCGTTCTAATAATCTAAAATGCATCAGTTATCATTATGATTCACTTCTATGACGTGCCCTTATTTCAGAAATCATTTAAAAGCAAGACTTAACATAAAACCCTCTGGGATTTAAAGTTTTTTTTTTTTTTCGTGCTGGGCCCACCTTTGCAATTCCTGCAGTTAAGTCGTAAGTATTAGTGCAGTGATCCTTTTTATATTAGTGTTACTTGCCTAAAGATAATTCGTATTACAAGTACACGAAAGATTTTGGAAATCAGTCAAGAAGTTGTTTTTTCTATCATCAGAAGTTGATTTTCAAAGCTTCCTCAGATGCTCAGATTTGGAAAATCAGCAAGCCTAAAATAAAATTTGTGCCTACATTCTTGCTCTGACTACGAGATGTTCTTCATTTACAAATATGAATACAAGTTTTGAAGTCAGAGATTAAACGAATGCCTTCGGTTTTCTGACAAATAATTTGCTCATTTCAAAATTAATTTCTGTCCACGTTCTACAGCAGCAAAATGTGCGTTATTATCCCAATCTGATACATTATGCTGTTTGCAGTGTTAGAAAGAATCCCACCTGTGTCATTAATTTACCCCTGCGGCATACGATATGATGCAGAGGAAGCATATCGTGAAGGACACAGTGATCTAAAAGATACGAAGATCTATGCGTTATAAAATTCTTTCTACTCAAGGTATCACAATGATGCTATTGGTTCTTCAAATGTGAAAAACAAGTTAAGAGAGGTAAATATAACTACGATTTATATTCTCGTCTTAAGTGTATGCTATGTTTAAATGTATGCAGAGTAAGCTATAACTGTTGAAAAATGAGTTACATTTCTTCAGATATTTAGTCCCTCTGAGAACGATGAATTTTGAATTGATTGTAATTCTTTATAGTAATATTGTTTATTTGAGTGCAGTTAACATCGATCTGGCCAATACAGGACCGGATCAATTAAAATAGTTACAAAAGGCTAGATGAAAATATATTAATAATAGTACTACAAATTGCACTGAAAGAAACTACGATGTATTTTGTTCTATTTCTTCTTCCAGAAAGCATTTGAAAATCTAACACGTGATGAAGACTCGGCTGAATATCAGAAGAGTTTGCTAGATCTTACCGTTGATCATCCGATTGTTCTAAAGTACCCAGTAAAGTACGGCTACCAACAGGCATTTTTGAAATTTATAATTAACAAGGTAATGTTTCCTCTATTAATGCGAGATTTGATATCTTGTAGTAATAAGATAGTTTGACAAAATTAATTGCAATTGTTCCTTGAAATTGGGACAATACATTTTATTTAACTACTTTGGATTTACACCCATCAGATTGATTTGGATTAGTATCTTTTAGGTATCTTTGTCTCACGCCGAGATAGAGATGAGGAAAGGAAGTTCTCCAAGGCTTCGTTTGAAGACTCCTTTCCACCAACCGTGGTTGATAATTGATATCCTGGCTTAATAAAAGTGTAGTATCAGCTAAAAAAAAAAAAAAAAAGAGGACATCCAACCCATGTAGTGTCCTGATGGTAACGTCGCGAACATTGGCTCGGCAAAGGATAGAAACGCGAGTTCGAATCCCGCGGCCGACCATCCTACCTGAGGTTTTCCAGGATTTCCATCAGTTTCGCTAGGCAAATTCCGGGATAGTACCTTAAGTAAGACCATTGCCATTCTCATCCTTTCCCCTCCACTACCCCGGCCTGAACCAGAGATGCCTAAAGGCCTCAAATAATAAGTTCAGCTAAAAAGAACGAAGGACTTTGTATTATTCAATTTGTCCCAGCACCCAGGTGTAAAGATTTTTTGTGTAACTGCACAGTTCTCCTTTTAAGAGTTACATTTGGTTTGAATTTTAAAATGTCAGAAATGTAAAATTACGAAGAACTTTATTTAAACGTACAAGGCTTGTGTGAAACAATTTAAACAAAATATTAATGCAATATATATATATATATATATATATATATAAGATGGTAAAAAAGGTAGAAATCTTCAGATAGGAGGACACGAACTTCACAAACACTATAGAAAAATAGTACGTTTCGCAATAGCGTTTTCAACTGGTAGGAGAGGAAATGGACAGAGCGGACAGGTGCAGGACTGGTGTTAAGGAAACGCCATATTGTCAGCAGAATACAGGGTGACAGTGTGGCCAGGTTATGAAGAAGAGAAAATGACTAGATGGGACGGAGAAAACACTAAATGGAGAAGAAAGTGCGAAGGTTACTAGGAGCAGGTAAGGGACTTCCTAAAGAAATAAGAGGATACAGAATCAGAGGGGAGGGGGAATAATCATAATAATATAATACAGATGAAGGGGAGAACAAAGAAACAATATAGAAAAATTGAATAAAAGTGCAACTAGAGACGAAACAAAGAAGAAAAAGGAAGATGAAGAAGACATTGCGCTGCAGGAAGTTACAGTCAGATAAGGCCGGGTTCATGGTTGGCGGAAAGGTTAAGAGATGTACGTCTGCTCCAATCTCTTTTTAACTGTGGAAGGTGAGTCAGGGCTCAGGACTTTCAGGATTCTGACTCGAAAGGTGTCGTTAAAAGTACTGGCGTGATAGGAAGTGTGTTCAGGTATGGGGAAGTGCGGAAATTGATATCTGGAGGAGTAGCGATGTTTGTTGATGCGGTATGTAAGAGGAGTTTGGGTTTCGCCAACGTAGAAAGCGGAACATAGGTTACTGAGTAGGAGATAAACGAGGTTGGAAGATATGCAACTGCCGAAGCGTGGGAAGGAGTACGTCTTGCGAGTGACAGGACGTACGAAGGAAAGACTGGGATCAAAAATAGGACAGGTTTTGCAGCGGGGTCTATTGCACTTGCCAGGTTTGTGGGGAGTGGGCGGGATAGGTTCATTTCTGGTGAGAATCGTATTGAGGTTCGGAGGTATGCGGTAGACAATTTTGGGGCACGACGGGAAAACTCTTGCAGTTTCAGGTGACGCAGTGAGTATGGGGTGGACTGGGTGAGAAGATTGGGAGCAGGGAAGGAGGTGCGCGGGGAGATCGGTTGGAGTTGGGATGATTACGGACACTGTCCAGTTGCGTACGGATGAGGTGTTCGGGATATCCACGGTCAGTGAGAGCTGAGGAGAGGGTCCTGAAATAGTTTTGGAGCAGGTCATCAGAGGAACAGATGCGGGAACCTCAGACAGCAAGAGCGTATGGAAGAGAGCGTTTGGTATGGTATGGATTGGAGCTGTTGAAATGAATGGAGACACTGCATACTGTTGGTAGGTTTGATGTAAACGCCTGTCTCAGGTCGATTGTTCTTGAGACAGA
Organism: Lepisma saccharinum; assembly: GCA_022664845.1. NCBI lineage: Eukaryota > Metazoa > Arthropoda > Insecta > Zygentoma > Lepismatidae > Lepisma > Lepisma saccharinum. The sequence goes on from JAGDQP010069513.1 coordinate 6,880, forward strand.
CATCCACATCAAGGAAAGTTATGTGTTCCCTCGAGTAGGATCAGGTGAACTTGACAGGGAAGGTGCAAGAGGTTTTGTAGAAATGTTTCCAGAAACTTTTGTCCGTGGGTTCAGATCAAGAAAATATCGTCTATGTAACGAAGCCAGGTGAAAGGTTTGAGAAGTGTGGAGTTGCGATATTGGGTCTCCAGGCGTCCTTTGTGAAAAGGTTGGCGTAGGAAGGGGCCATGCTAGTGCCCATGGCTATGCTTTTGATTTGCAGGAAATTGTGGTTCTCAAAGGTGAAGTTGTTCATGGTGAGGACAAACTGGGCTAGCTGACGCAGAAATGGTGTGCTGGGTATACGATGACTGGGGCGTGTGTCGAGGAAGTGTTCAAGGGCAGCGAAAGCAAGGGTGTGGGGAATATTGGTACACAGTGACGTCACGTCGAATGTAACTAAGATGGTGTCAGGTGGGGGAGGATCAGAGATAGAATGTATTGTGGAGAGGAAGTAGTTGGTGTCCTTGATGTAGGAAGAGTTGGACAAACGGTTGAAGATGTATATATATTTGCGTTTGACCAATGTTTATCAAGACTACAAATAAGTAACCCTACCACCACATGATTTATTCACTTACCATAATTTTAGAAAACAGTTTCTATTATTTCCTTTCATGTTATTCTACGAATTTTTTTTTGTAAAATTTTCTTCCTAAATTTTACTGATATTTTTTAATCATATTGTTAAAGTAATGTTGATGGTCTTTCTGGTCTATTTAAGAATCGTTACTGTGTGTGTTAAAATAATTATGGATATTTTTATTTCTTCATAAAATAGAAAGAAAATGGTAAGTAATAATCACCGTCTTTTATAAAGGAAATACTAAGGATTACAGAACACTCAAAAGGTGAAATAAAAATGTGTGGTGTACCAAAATGCTTTTTAATAAGTTTGTAGATTTATCGGCTACTTTCGCATGATAGATTTTGGCAGTTAGACCTTTCTATTATTTAGGTTAATAGTGTTATGAATGTATTCGTATGGATCAAAACGCACTTTTGCCAGTGTGAAACTGAGGCTTCGTGTGCCCTTTTGTGTGTTGATTTTGCCTTTCTTTGGAAACCGAATGCTATTTTTTATCCAAAGATTTTTTTGTGAGTGTAAGAGGAGTCGGTAAGCTTATTCACTAGAGTTAAGTCTGTTGTATTCTACAATTTGCTTTTTAGCCAGCAAACACTTTCAGTGAAGGTGAACTTAATAAAATGGTCATCATATTTTCTTCACTTGTAATTAGAACATTCCTTTTTAATATCTTAAATTTTCTGCTTTTTTTGAAAAGATTTTAAATAGCAATAGGATAGCCCCGTTATAATTAAATAAATAAAAACCTTTTCGTTGCATGTTAGAGAACAGGAGAGTCGTCTAGAGTTAGTTTTGAGAACTCGCTGAACAGTTTGTAGGGAAACACACAAAATTATAAATTGTAGATTTCTTATAAGAGATTAAAAGATTGGATTTCTTCCCATTGTTAGTCGTTGACTTTGGGCTCCAAGTTGGAAACGCTGAGTATCTTCGAAACGAAGCGAAATCGGACCCATATTTGTAGGGACTTTTATTCTTATTTTGGTGTGACAAATCATCTCGCGAAGTTTTTGCGTATATGACTGGGACACCCTGTATACACAATACTATTTTAAAGCGTACAGATTCGTTACTCAATATATAGTCTTTTGAGATGTAAGATCTTATTCGATATATTTTCAAAATCTTACTGGTAATTGCTCTATGGAATGAGTGAATTCTAAGTTGTTCGGAGAAGTAGTACTTAAGAAAAAAGCCATTTTTGATGTCAGCATCTAGTAACTAATATGATTTTTTAATATATTTTTTGTAGCTTGAGAGCTGTAATGTGGAAGTAATAGATGAAGTATATAGTGCATATTGCAGACTGCTTAATGAATCTGATTCGGATCCGTATTCTTACAGACATTACGCTCTTGATTCTTCATTATGTCTAACTTTGAGAGAAAGTTCAAGCTTTATTTCAGAAGGAACCACTGGGCTAGTTAGTTGGCAGGTAGGTAGAATTTTTGGATATTTTTCGGCTTCATTTATATTTCTTTTTTTCCAGGATGTTAATGACTCAATATTTACAATAATATAGTTTCTTATTCTATAACAGAGGGATTTAATTTAAGTTATAATAATGGTAATTAATATAAACGTTGTAATGTTCATTAACACTGAGGCATCTAACGTATTATGATAAATGAGAGTTATTTCCAGAAAGTAACTTGATAATACCTTCTTATGAGAAGTATTTTTACTCTTTTTGTATTAAGTAGCCTAGACGCGTTTCTTTCTACATTAATTAATGAGATTTATTTACGTAAAGAAAGAAGATAGTATTAATAGTTCATTTATGCTACTTCAGGGAGACCTTTAGATTATCAGTTTTTATTGGATCATCCCATACGTAGTGCATTTAGCGTAGCAGGGTGAAGGAGGACGCCATACGACAGGCAAATTATTAACTACACTAATGGAGCAAAACAAGCTCTGTATAGGATAATTCTTTGTGTATTCGTGTATGGAGCGAGAGTGAGATGGGCGACCGTCGGTCTGGACAATGATGTACTGTAAGCAGCAGTTGAGGAGAATCCACGTCAAGGGTTGAAGAACTGGCCACAGCACTCCATTGGACTTGTTGAACCGTTCATCGTCCTCTTCAGGATATCTGTTATGTATCCAAACCGGAAAAACGGGCACTTCATGAGTCTACCAGGGCAGAAGTAGCAACTTGTGAACATTATCAGTGGCTTATTGACCCGTTAGAGAAGCGAGCCATTTTTGGACAGCATAGTAACGGGAGAAGAAAAATGGATTATTTACCACGACATTAAACGCAAACATCAGTGGATACCTCAGGAAGATGTGGTAGGGACAATGGCAAAACAAAACCTCCACTTGCACAAAATGATGATGTCTATTTAGTGAGATATGCGCAGTATCGCTCAATTTGAATAGTTGCCACTGAGCCAGACAATCACGGCTTGGATCGTCTGTCAGCAGCTGGAACCATTACCGGTTCCATTGCTGAAGATAAACATTGCACTGGTCAATTGTAAAGGTATTCACGAAGACAACTCCCGCCTACACACAGCCTGTGGCAAATTACGTGAATTTGGATGGGAGAAAATTTCCCACCTATATTATTCATCAGGCATTGTTTTCATTGTTTTTGCTCATTTCAGTCTGTTTTGCAGTGTTCAAAATCATCTTGACGGAAAACACTGCGAAACCTAGAGGACGTGCCTCGAACATTGGTCGAGTTTTTTTTTTTTTTTACGTCGAAATGCAGAGCTGTATTCAAGCACGGTATTCAAAAACTGGTTGACAGATGACAGAAGGTTGTAGAGTCAGGAGCTGATTATGATTATTATGATGTTTGCATTCTGTGTTCCAGATATGTTTTCGTTCTTTTCTATAGTGTACCAAAAAGGTGACATTGCTTATGGGATGACCCAATATTTTCTTCTATAGGAAACGAAACTGTCATTATAAGGTTTTCAAAAACTGCTGGTCTTAAAATGCTATGTGTCATAATTCTGTAACTATCTTCTAAAGTAAGGTCAATCTGATCTAACGTAGTTTAACTTAGTATAACGAGAGATCTAACATACGTTAGGCTAATCGGTAACTTCGGAGAGATTTTAAAGAATATCCATAGTTTTATAAACTCTCAGCCGTATCCGTCTATTCGTTAGCAGAATTGTTCACAATACTGTTAGTACTAAAAAATAAATAACGACACAAATATCAAGGTGTAAGTACTTTTGTTTGTTCACTTGGCAACACGATCATATAAAACGCATTTCACTGCCTAATTCATGTACCTTTTCCATTTAGGCTTTCCCACACTTACTACCTGACCAGGTATGTAATATTAGTCGGCAGTTGGACTAGTTATCTTCCAAGTCCAGTCCCCAAGTGCATCGTTAAATTACGATATTT
>JAGDQP010069514.1:0-10876 GCA_022664845.1 Lepisma saccharinum
GCAAGATAGAAAACAAAAATAAAATGTTTATATGTACTTTCTATTTTTTTTATTTACTTTTATTTTATTTATTTATTGTCAACACAAGCTTTGAGCCCAATTAGAGTGCGATATTTAAAATGCTCATTTACAGACATTTTTATTACAATATTCCTAAATGCGTTGAAAGACGAAGACATATCAACATATCCAATTCGATGGAAGTTCTACACATTCCATTGTAGGTAGTACATATTCTCCAGATTGGTGATTTCGTCATTATATTGCTCTAGCCTTTTTGCAGTGGAAGAGACCAGTGTTGTCTACGCGATAAGATAAAAAGATAAAATTAATTGTATGGGCGGTAACATGTTGTCTACGCGAGTTTTAATGACGGAACACGAAACTGTAACAATGATGTCTGTGCAGTTTAAGCCATTCTGAATTATTTTCCAAAGAAATAACAGATCAGAAATGCTACATCTTTGCTCTAATGAACATAAGCATAGCACACTTTCTCTAAAGTAGAAACGTTGTTAAATTTTCTTCCCATTCTTATTAGAAATCCTAAAATTTTAAAAGCTTCATTTGTAATATATTTTATGTGACTGTTAAACGTTAATTTCATATTAATGTGACACCAAGATTTTTAACTACGCCGGGCCTACTTAAGGCATACTTATGAATTTAACAATTAAATCTACAAATCGTTTTATTTGCACTCAATGATAACACTTCGTATTGAGTGAAAGTTGATTGATAGCGCACCAGTTACAATCAGTTCAGAGAATTTTGCAAAGATTGGTAAGATTGCTATAGGCCTGTGGTTGGTAATTTCTCGTCTGTTGTTTGTTTTAGGTATAGGATAAACTAAAGCAGATTTCCATTTGTTAGGGAAAATATATGTTTTTAGTGCCAAGTTGAATGCAATCAACAGGGAATATTTAAATTTATCAATACATCATTTCACTATATACGAGAGTATACCATTGAGATCTAACTGTCGTTTTGGATTCTTTACAGCGTTTCATATTTCGTTTAAATGTATTTGATCAACAGACAGTATTCAGTTGTCTTCGTAACCCCTAGAATTACTATCAAAATTACTGAAGCTTTGAGAAGAGGATACAAATACTGATTGGAAATAATGTGTAAGCGTATTAGATATTTCTTCATTGTTACACAAATCCGACCTTCAAATTTTAATATATTTGGGGGGAAATGTTTTGTTTTGTTTTGTTTTTAGTAAATTTCCACAGTTAACCGGGATCATTATTGATATTTTCAGAATTTGATATAAAGGTTTTACAGTTTACAGGCTATTTTTGTCTTTCTTGACTTCCCTACGCAATCGAACAAATTCCTGATGATAGGGTTTTGAATTTTCAATTTTGTATGTAGACTTTAAATGATGAATTGTTTTAACCTTGAGTATCCTAATAATGTCTTTAGTAAACCAGCACGGATACTTTGGGACAGAGTTTCTTTTGCAGGGGACATATTTGACAAATATTTCATAAATAATATCTTGAAGTTTGTAAGTCATTAACATTATTATACTCTTTTAAGCATTTCCAATCAACTTTCAGTATACTTTACGGTAGGTTTAGTGTAATTCATGACATGGTTCTTTTTGCGCCCTTAATTTAGTACATATTGACGTGGTTATCCTGTTCATAACTTTTAGTAAGTCAGAGAAAAACTGTCGCTTTATCCCCCCCCCCCCCTCTGAAAATCACAAGATGGGCTCCCTTGCTTTTGTATAGCTTCTATTTTATTACTTAAAGTGACCCCAACGTTATTCCAAATTACTGAAGCAAATGCTAATTTCGGTCGAATAAGCACCTTGTACAGAAATATGTATATAGGTGGGGTATTAAATAAGCCCCATTGTCTGAAAATAAAATCTATTAATTTTCTTGCAGCGTTAACTTGATTAACAATATGAGCGTCGAATTTCAGTTTTGAGTCACACAATAGGCCCATATCTTTCATAGTGTTATTTATCTGAAGGCATAACTCACCACACATATATCTGCTGACGTAATAGTTCTTCCTTGTTATTATTATTATTTTGTTTATATCTTCTGTTTATAGCTGGACACAAATGTTCTCTCTTTCACGTCCCAACTTTAAACTAGCTCTCGGCGCCGGCGTTGCCGGTGAATGTGTAAAGCAACGCCGGCACCGGTATTGTCGGTGGCGACCCCGGAATTGCCGGCGTAGTGTGCAAACGCATTTAATAACCTTAAGATATTCCGACTGTCATGCATTATCTATAATACAGAGGGAGCTCGATCTTATCAGTCGCGTGTGGAGCCAGTGACAGCAATGACCAGGAAATGTCTCGCTTTGTAGAAGAAAGAATTATCGTTAAGTTTTAAGCGGGGTAAGAGATCCCAAATCCACAAACTGTTTACCATGATTAGCAGAAATATGGAGCAGTCTGACACGAACACAGGTATTTGAATGATGTAACAGCCACTCGCGTTGGGAGAAAGCGTGCTGAAAATGAGCCGCATATCAGACGTTCACGAACTTCGTTGACACCGGAAAACATTGAAGCGATGAATGAGGTTGTAAAGGCCAAAATACATGTTACAGAGCAGGAAATTGTTCAACAAGTGAATAATAGTTAGTGTTGGTCGTGCTCATAACACTGTGGAAAATCTGGGTTATCACAAGATCAATACTCGTTGGGTTCCTGGCTCACTGCATGAGAAGGTGTATCTAGATGGCTACTCATCTTTTGTTTCTTTAGACCCCAAATGTAACCCCCAGTGAATATAACCTGTTTGGAAGGCTGAAACATAAGCTAATGGGACGCCAATTTGGGAACAATTCCGTCGTCACAGTGTTCTAGAGTGTATACGCACCCAACAAAACAACTTTTTTGCAGAAACAGCTTCCAGAAAGGTGACAAAAATATACTGCACCACAGGAAAATTACTTGTAAGAAGGGCATGCTTTGCGGGTACGTAACCTTTCCAATCTTTCATTTATCCCATCAGTCCGGGTCATATTTGAATGCCTTGGCATTTTAAACTACCCAAGACAGTGCTAAGAGTCCTTGACACATATATGAGCCACGCAGTCTATACAGCTTCCCACAATTCCGTTGCATCAGCAATTTGTCGATCCACAACCTGAACGGATTCCTTCACACTGTTCCACACGCAGTCCACAAAGTTCATATCCGTAGACCGGAATGGCCATATTAATGTTCTTCTAGCTACGAACCGATCATTGCGAGCAGTATCTTGGAACAATATCTCATCATCTAAATGAGATCCACAAGAACGTAGGATCTAAATGACCTCTAAGAAGAAACACAAAATGAGAAGCTGTCAAACACGTTTCTAGGCCTTATCCCGTGCCCCACTGAACACGTTTCACAACAGAATGGAGCCACCACCAAATTAAAAGTGTCTTATTGACATGATAAATCTATAAATTCATAGCAACACTTAAATCAAAATTAATTATGTCCAAAAGACAGTGAGAAAGAATGAACTGGAGAAACGTTTAAAAAACGTATGGAAAGATAAGAATATTTTGGTTTACCTTTAATGCCTTGTTTAGATTACTAACATTTTACGATGGTAAAACTTATGGGTAAAATTAACTTGCGTTCAGACTACCGAACTTGGTTATCGTGCTTGTACTACCATTGTCTGTAAAGAAACAGGTTGAGGTTTCCGTGGTTGAGTAAAGAATCTGCTTGTTACACGGGAGAGGATTAAATTATAAAAAATGAACGCAAATGAATTGATTGTAGCGTCACATTTTGTAATTAGTTCTGCCATCATTCTTTTATATTTTAAAAGTGATACGCATCACTATTATACTATATATATTGATGCGATATAGAAAGAAATAAAGTCACGAAGTGATTTGTACCTAATAAATAACTTGCGTTTAGACGGCCGTTTCTTACTAACGTTACAAGATAACCGTCGTAAGTTGAAGCTAGTTAAATTTGAAACCTGCGTTAACGGTAACTACCGTTTACATTACTAAAATGAACTCGGGTTAACGTTGACTATGGTAAGATGATAGTAATGTAAACAAGGCATAACAGAAGAAAGTTATAAGCCAGTTAAGTTCATAACAATAAATTTTCTGTACGAAGCAAGTTAAAAATCCTCTTGATGCTATTTGATCCTCTGCTAGTTTGATACTTTGGCACATGTCCATATATGTATGTATTGGAAAATAATTTATAACTTTATTTGCTTTAATGTGTACTAAGGAAACATTAAATAAAAAGCAAAGCTTCCACTGTGATCTCGGTCTCAAAACAACGAAATTTTATATTGCAGTTAATTTCCTCAGCAACCGAACCCGAAACACGTCTTATGCTATCAGAAAATATTTTAGAAATATCATGTGTCGTATAGTTTCAGACGAATGACAGTTATTTTCTTAGAATTGCAAATAGATATATTTTCTTTTTGTTCAAGAACAAGCTATATCCCATTAACTTTTATTTTATTTATGTAGCGGAAAAGAAACCAGGGTATATATATATCGCTGCTGCACAGATAATGTTAGCAGTTTCGAGACCAGACATCACCTCGTTACTCTTCCAGTGACGGCTAATGGATTAGACATATTGAACCTTTTTGAAAGGTATGGGTAAAGGATTCAGGAAATGGAATTCGGAAAGTCGCTAGAGAGGAGAGCTCCAATGTTTCCTCCGTATGTAGCTAGCTAGCTCCAGCGACTTTCTTTTTTTCTTTTCTGATATCGTATCTCGAGAAGTTCTGGTTGGTTGGTTGGTTGGTTGGTTTTAGTAGAAGCCAACATTTTCTCCAGCCATTCGCTAAGCTTATCACTTTGCTTGGATGAGGGCACAAAATCCGCGCACGGAAGGAAAATAAAAATAAAAAAAGTTTTACCTTTTTTTATTAGACAAAGTACGCTCTAGCTTTATAGAAGATGAAACGCGGGACGGGGAGAGAGAGAGAACCGGTAAAATCTAATTTTGAAGATCTAACTACTGTGTGGTAATTACGGAGTGAAGATAACATGATGCGCATAGAAATAACGTTTCCGTAAAAAGTCAAAAATGACAAATATCAGTAAAGCTGTACGTCAACAATAACACAGCAGACGATCGGGGGAGGAATTCACTGTCCCGAAAAATGCTTTCAGGACATCTGCATTTCTTGTCCCGTTTTTAATGTTTGAGCTGACAGTCTGATGTTCTGTTATTATTTTATCTAGTGGCCATATTTACATAAATATATATATTTTTTTAACTTACACGTCGCTTAATTTCTTTCTGGGGTTTCTCTGCGCGTAAGCGTGTTATATGTTTGAGGGATGATATCACTCGCGAGCACTAATCAGGGACAAGGAAAAAAGAGCGGCAGGGCTTAGCTTTGGTACCATCCCACCATTCGCCTGGTACAACTGACATAACTGCGCACCGCGTTACTAAAGTCTTCAACTGTCCGTAAGAACTGTTAGCTAAAACGCTGCATGATTCCCTACCTGGTTGCTGTGTGAATTGGCGATACAAGCGCTTAACTTCATAAATTGTCCACCATTATTATTATTAGCGGAGAAGGTCAAAATACGAGCTACCACTTTTATTTTTCGAATATTTCTAAAATGTTCCAAGGAATATACTAAACAATAACTGCAAATATATCCGAGATATGTTTATTTTATAACGTAGTAGTAAATTTAGATTAGAAACCCACGACTATGATACATATTTAACAGAGATATCGTAATCTTGAAACACTGGTCTAAATATGGGTTACCCTTTAAAGTTACCTTAAATAATTAAGAATACATTTTAGCAGTTCAAAATAATGTTCAAGAGTAATATAAAGATGATAAAGGTATAGTTACAAAAGTCAGAGATAGACCTCCTTTTCTGAACCAGCGCATTCTTTATGTGCTCACCTCGAACACATGATACACATTAGGGATGGACAAATGATTCCGGAAAGTCCGTTTTCCGGATCCCGGAAAATTTGTTTCCGGAAAACGGAAAGCTGAAAATTCCGGAAAACGGAAAGTTTTCGGGCAGTAGAAAAGTCCAAAATTTCTGGAAAGCGGAAAGTTTCCGGAAATGGGACTGGATAGTTTGCTTTTTGGAGTTTCCTTTTCCTCGACTGGAAGATTTGAAGAATCTCTGAATCCATCAAAATCCAATTGTTGTGGAGCAGATGCCTTGGCGCAAATCCGGTACTCAAGTAATGTACAGATGTTAAATAATAACATTAATCAACTAGTAGGCGAATGTACAAAAAGATGGAAAAGGAGAAGTAAAAGAAGGTCACGAATTTAACATTGATCTACACTTTTGGACGCACAAAATATACGGACGCTGGCGTACGCAAGGGTTCCGTTTTTCCTCTTGCAGTACATTTAACCGTTATTAATTCACAGGATTCGTCATCAGATCTCTAGCCATAAAGCAGGACATAATGTCATCCCTAGCCATTACGGTATGCATTCAATATTAATAAACAATTATTCATCCATCCAGAAAATATCGTATATTTAAAAGCGTATAGGAAGCACCCTATTTTTAAAAGACAGTTTGGGGGGCGGAAAAGTTGCTAGCATAATTACTTAGGAGGCGTACCTTCTTATTAAATTTCAAATTCAAGTTTTTTCGTGTTTCTCACCGGAAGTTTTGTCCTGTGAAAAACATGTAACTCTTTCTAGAGTGTTTCCGAATTCCGATAGCATTTTGTCTGGTAAATATGCTCACCTAGGAAACACCGATTCAGAGACAATTTCAAGTGTAAAAGAAATAAACAAGGAAGATCTGGAAGAAAAATTGGATTTGAACCTCCCTGAAACTATATGCAGTACCATATGTAGTACAGCTACTTTCCTCAATACCATATACAAAGAACTCATTTTTGGGTAAGCAACAACAATCCCTTGTTCAGCACTCTGTCAAGGATGAAATCAAAGAAATAATTGAAGATGACCTCACTTCGTTTGATGAAAGTCACATGGAACAGCAATGGATATACAGACTGCTGAAAAAGGGATTGATGTTGCTTGCCCAGAAATAGGATGGCGGAAAGTTTATTTTCCGGAATCCGGAACAGAGAATTCCGGAAAACGGAATTTTCCGGAACCTTTCCGCTTTAGGGTAACTTTCTGTTTTCCGGAAACTTTCCGATGTTTGGCCCATCTTCGAAAGGAGTCGATTATCTACCCCCATTCTATTTCTTGCAACGTTTTGTTTGGTTGGGGGCATAGCTCCCTAACCTCCAAACCGATTTAACCTTTCTTCAAAAGCCATACTATTCGTATGTTGGGTTTGATTCGGTTAGGAAATGCAGCTTCTATCATGTACCAAAAAACGCCTGATCCATTTGAATAGGTAGATTTCGGGTACCTAAAATGAATGTATTTGATTGTAATGTGTGTGTGTACTGTAGTGTGTAGACTGTGTACCTGTGTATGTATTGTAATGTAGGTTGTTCCAGCATAACTTTGGAAGGAGCAATTTCAACCAAACTTGGTACACTTAGGGTATGACATCATGAAAAAAAAAAACTTTACAGTAAGACACCACTAGCACCCGCAGGGGCCGGTTGACGGGGTGACATAAAAATGATCGACGACGAGCGATATGAGTGTGAAATCCATAGTTTTCGTGGTCGCTGAGATGAATAGTGACACTCTCGATGCCATTAAAGTTTAAGTTGGGCCCCATCAGAATGGGGCTGAGAAGGGAAGCACCCCTGCCCTAGGGTTGTAATTCTTCAAGAATCTTGTAAAATGATCTTGGCCTTGGGCACTGTATTCTTGATCTCGCATTTTCTGAAAGTCTATAAGTCTAAAATTTGCTTCTGGTAATGACTGCAATTAGTTATTTCACAGAATTACAAATCTCCTGTATTCTGATTATTGAAGCCAATGATTGCGAAGTGAGCATATAAATTTTGCACAGACTTATCCGTAACCCAGAAGTTAACTTTGAACCTGCAAAAAAGTTATCTTGATCACAAGAGTTGTTTTCTAAGTTATAAGTCTATTAGCTACTTTGTGACATTTGTTGAAATCCAGGCATTTGCATATCCACGGCAGGCATTATGATGTAATACAGTTTATTTAAGTCGTTTGGCAATTCTTCATAATTAGTGAATTTATGACAACATGCAAGTTAAGGTGCCAAAATATTCCGAATAGACTCTATTTTGCTTGATGTTCATGGAACGTTTACGCCTGCTATTTTATGTATCCGTTCTCACAACTACAATCAACTAAAACAGCTTAATGGATGATCTTAATATATAATAATAGAACAGCTTAATATATAATAATAGAAATAAGAGCGCCGGCTACAGACATTTTCTGTTATATACATTTCATTCGAGTATAAATAATGAGGTTATAAAGAAAATATCTTAACATGTAATTTTATCACCTCACAGTGACAAAAAATACAGTTGGCGTAGATATTCGCTGGCATCGTAATTGAGTGATGAGTTCCATCACAAATGGTTAAGGAACAAAGACCTAGATAAAATAATTAAGCAGGCATCAATTGCTTGAACGATCGCTGCCAGCCTGATTTTCAACCATCCATCCAAAACAATTCTGGGCGTTCCATGATACCATACAATACAAAGTACACGCTGAAATCTAAGAATGTGTCATCATCATGAAAATAGCTGAGAAAGTGGAACTGTTACATTCACTGGGATATATTATGTTTGCCACTTGAAAAGAAAAGAAAACAGAAAATATTACATAAATAAATGCAGGAATATGTAAAAAAAAAAAAAAAAAAAAATACTCAGATACTATTATTTATTTCTATTAAATGCCAATTGTGCCGTAAAAACTATTAAATGTCAATGATTTCTATTAAATGTCAATTGTGCAGTAAAAAACTAACTTGCAAATATTCTCTAGATGAATAAGATAAATATGATTATATTAACGCTTAATATAATATGTATTAAGCTGTTTTATTTGATTGTAGTTCTGAGAACGGATACATAAAATAGTAGACCTAAAAGTTCCACGAACATCAAGCAAAATAGAGTCTATTCGGAATATTTTGGCACCTTAATTTGCGTGTTACCATAACTTCAAATGCAGAAACTCTGAATGTATTCCTTTCCAATAATAATAACTGTATAGTATATACATCTACAATGATAATTATCTTGAGAAAATGTAATGTTTAAAATTTCCACTGGTTAACCTTACAATAAAGTATAGTACCGTAGGTATTGTCACATGAATGACTTTCAGTATGGACTATTCTAAAACAGCCTTACAAGCTTTGACCATAGATAATTCGGAACAAATGAACTAATACATCCTAGTAAGGATGACTCGAAAAATGCTATGTGCTGCAGGCAATGGACGTTGAATCTTGAACATAACTGATTTCAGACGAAATTAATAGAAATGTAAAATAGCACTTGTTTTTTAACTCAAAGTTATATTTAAATTTCTCTAAGGTATACACTTACGTATTTTGACAGTTATAATCCTAACTGAGAACTATGTAACCCGAGTATCTTCAAAAAATAAATACATCGAAAATCAAGCATTTGGCATTTTTCTGTGATTTCAGCGCATATGATCTTAATTCAATGAGATATTAAATGTATGAATTACCGTATGTTGAATAATTCCTATTAGCTTTCTTTATCCATACACTTAATGCAAATCAGACAATAGTTCCAATTTAGGATCGAACTTCTTAGAAACGAAAAGTCCTTCTGGCCATGTTTACTAAAGCTATTTAATTTTATTTTATACGAGATTTCTATCCTAAAACGTTTTTAATATATTTTTCAAAGCCATGAGCAATACCAATGCAGAAACACTAAAAACATGCCCTCTATCACATACATACAATGATATAATACACTGATACAATATATAAAATCATACAATATATCATATAATACATACAACGATAAGAAATACATACATATATCTTTTATTTATTTTTTAACATTTCCAATTCGACAAAAAAAATTCTAAAAAAATAATATATGATATTGTAAGGCTTCAACTCATTGGTGATATGTCTTTGCCTGATTTTTAATGTTCGGCATGTTCCAATTATAAAGTAAATAATGCGTTGTGGGCCTCAGATATCCCCCCCCCCTAGCAGTAGTGAAGGGTTATTCACAAAATACTGTAAATGTTATATATGAAATGGGGTATGAAGGTACCTTCGTGCATATACTATACCGTACTATAAGCTGATATTAATTTTATTGTTGTTCTTTTTTAAATATAAAAACAAGTAAAAGAAATTGTCATAGTTACTAACATAAATAAAAATTTGTCATGTACACAACTCTATAGATATTGTTGGCAATACTGAACTTAGAAGCATCGTAATGAACTAGAAGAAAACAATGTGATTTCTTAGACAACCAAAGTTCATACCAGACAGTATAAAATAGTTTCCGTGAGAAATAATGACATGCTCCTTATGGGCCTCAGAGCCTTTGGTAATTAATGAGACCCAAAAATATCTTGGTAATGCTAGGGTTAATAACGGCTGAACGTAGAACAAGAAGAACGGAACCCATCGCAGAAATAAATCCTACGTCCGTATATTTTGTGAATCCAGGGATGGCAAAATGATTCCAGGACTTCCGTTTTTCGGAAAACGGAAAGTTTCCGGGATTCTCTATTCCGGAATCCCGAAAATAAACTTCAGGTATTGGCCATCCCTAATACGCATAACCCATAGGTCTCCCTGTATGTTCAGAGAATATCCTATCGCAGAATATGCAATTCGTATATTTGTCATCTGTGTGTGTGTTTTTTGTTTTTTTTTTCAGCTGGCGTATCAAAGTAACTATCTTCATCATCACAAGGATCTAGATCAGAAAACGTCATCCTGGATTATTCTGAATCTGACTCTTGTCTT
>JAGDQP010069516.1:0-10876 GCA_022664845.1 Lepisma saccharinum
ACTATTTCAAGTGAACACTCAGATCTAGGAAATATATATCTTTAAAATCAGCATATAATACTAAGTTTGAGTATAAAAGTGTAGGTGCCATTGGCCAGTGGTTGAGAAAAAATCGGCGGGAAAAGTTAGTAATAGCATTGTTTGCGCTAAGTCACTTATCAATATGATATCACTTATAATAAGTGTGGTAGTCTTTCATGGCATCATGTTATCAATGGTAGTGAAGAGATAATATTGCGTAGTTCGGCGGCCAGAAGCCGGCCGGGTGGCCGAGCGATCTGCAACGGTAGGCCATCGGCTCGAAGGTCCAGGGTTCGAGTCTCGGCAGGGGCATGGGTGTGGATTTTAACAGCTAAAGGGCGAATCATGACCGGCCAAATCCAAAGTTACTAGACTGGCACATATAAAAATAAGATTTATCGAAGTTTAGTTCATCTAAACCACATTGAAAGATAATGATTAACTAAACCGTGGACGAGACAACCTTCAACATCAGTGGCACAGTATATGAACACAATTTGGGGCATCCGG
Source organism: Lepisma saccharinum (assembly GCA_022664845.1). Classification (NCBI taxonomy): domain Eukaryota; kingdom Metazoa; phylum Arthropoda; class Insecta; order Zygentoma; family Lepismatidae; genus Lepisma; species Lepisma saccharinum. The sequence continues at coordinate 532 of JAGDQP010069516.1, forward strand.
AATCAAGGCAGTCCGGATTGACTAACTGATTTGCCTCCACTTTCTCCAGACATCAACACTAACCACAATAGATATTTTCCTATGGAAATATGGCAAGGAAGCTGTTTACAAGTCTGGCGTACCAAATATGGAAATCTGCAATTATGTTGATTCCTCCAGATATGTTACTCCAGGGGGAGGGCCGACGGGGATATTCTCTGGTGCGTGAGGATTTCATCCCTGGTTGTTGAGTCTGAATATCATCGCAACCAGGGTTAATTTTTGTAATTTTACCCAAACATGTACTCACCAGGTACAACTAGACTTCGTAATTTATAACTAATCTAACACTGTGTTGGCCAACGCATCGTACGCGTGGATGTTCCGTACCACAAGAGGTGTTCACGTTCGAATTTACTATTGTTCGACTTTACCCTCAATTTGCCATAAGCTTAATCCCACTAGTGTAAAAACCTCAGACGCCATATATGTTCGTAATTCATGGGAGTATTGAAAACGCGTTTATTGGTTGCTGTGGTTCATGAAGTTGATGAATGAGATAAAGGTTTCGAATGGTAGTAATGGTATATTTGCTGATACCTCCCGATCAGTGATGCCAACTCAGAACTTTTGTCGCTAGAACTAGCGCTTTTAATACTCTTTTAACGCCTTTTTCCCTGTTAGCGCCTAGCGCCAAATTTGACGCCTTTCCATAATTATAGGGTTACCACCCATTCGGAATTGGCCCGGATAGTCCGGGAATTCGATTTCTGGTAGAAAACGTCTTTATTCCGTGATAAGACCTTGACAGTAACATTTTATGGTATTTCCAAAATTCAGTTTCTTTAATGACACTACACGACGGGAACCGTTCATGGCTGATTGTGAAGTGACCCGCTTTGCAATAATTTACAATATATTAATTATGTGGGTGGGATTGTACATTTATAAAGCGTTAGACTCAGATTTGTATGAAGAAGAAAAATAAATCGGTATATTATCTTATAGATAGATCGGCATCGGTAAATCTTATACCCAGTTAAGACTTGGCTTTTGTGTATAGTACAACCAATATTTGCGGAAAATACAGTAGAACCTAGATATACTGTTGCTACGTACCAAGCTGACGAAACTCGCCGGGATTCGAACCTGGGATCTTAATTTCTACATTACACAGTTGTTATCACAGATTTCATAGGCGATCATTATCAGTTGAGACAAATACACATATATCCTGATTATACCCTAAATACACACTGTTTTTATCACCATTAACATTTGGGGTGAGTATATTATCGTTTAGTTTCGATTGTTTATATGAATTGAAATAAAGTATACCTAGTCACATTGTTTTGATTATTGTACAACTAAATTATCTCCGGATATGTCTACAGTTTTGGAACACAAATAAAAACAAAGTTCTGTATTTTGAAATACTATATATATATATATATATTTAAATATATTTAAATGAAGATGGAAAGAAAACAATATATTATATATTTATACAAAACCTTTACAAAATAAATTAATGATGTATTAAGCCAGAAGAAGAAAAAATTAAAAATAAAGATATTTGGCTAGAGATCTCTCAAGAATTGTAAGGCTAAGAGCTCTTTTTAAAATTTCCAATACTCACAGTTCATCTGAAGACCATCCAAGAGTTCGATCGCTGTTGATAAGTGAGGAGGGGAGGGGGAGAGATGAAGAAAACACTTAAGCACTGAGAGGCAGATAGTCCAGTCTAATATTTTGCAGGAAGATGACGTTCTCGAGCAAGCACTTGTAGACTCGGATGTAATTGGCACTGTTCACTCAATAGTATCTTTTAAAACACACATCGTTAAAACTGGTCTGTGTAGGTTAACAAGACCGTTGCTTATACTTTTTGCTGTGATGAAAAAGCATAACCACATACATGTCATTATGTCATTTGAGAATGACACTTTATTCTGTCTTTAAGGAAAATACGAAGATGATATACCACAAAGTTTTTGACTGTTAGTCTAAAGTAACAGTTACACAAAAGTATTACAATTTTCCTTTTTGTTTGTGTTACGCGAGCTGTTCCTTTTTCTTTGTACTTCCAAAGAAATCTTATGCTAATGTGCAGTAACGAAATGACACGCACTTTTACTGTTTATTTGCCGTTTTTTCGAAAAACGCGTAACTGTTCTCCGAAACCTTTTTAGGTTTTATAGAACCAATTATTCGTCGATTATGTGGTCAGAATAACTTTGGTTTGCTATTATAGCGGCTAACGAAAACAATAACGCATACATAGGAAACAACTTATTCGCGTGGTAGACTATTGAAACTTCCAACACCGACTGACTTAAAAAGGTGGTAAGTTCTCTGACTCTCATAGGGTCACGTGAGCTGTTATTCGCTACATGGCCAAATAAGGTAGTTGATTAATACAAAGGTTAACTTATAATTGCATGAACATTGACTCTTACATTCTGAACTCACAAGGGTTATATGGACATTTATAAACAAGATAAAATGACAAAATCGACCTTAAAAGCTACGGTTATTAGGTTTTGTATTCTATCAAATTAAATAGCATGAAGACATCAACATTGTGCGTAGAAAATCAAGTGATTCATCGTCACATGTACTACCGTGGGAAAAGAGAAAAAAAGAAACTGTTGTCCGAGTCGTAAGTGCGTAGAAAAAAGAGTGACCCATGTGCTGGCGAAGGAAATTCTGTTTCTTTGTGAGGAAAGAACACAAAAAGAGTGGTGGTGAGACGCACTTTAATAGTGTTTCCCGGAGTGAGTCAACACATTAACAGACTGATGATAAAACAAATCAATGATTCACATATGCATTTACAAACCTAAAATTGCGATCGTGTCTTTATCTGAATACTACATGTAGAGAAATTGTTACTAATTATGCTTACCAAAAACTTTCATTAAAAATTCTGAAAAGAATAATTATTAAAATAACTTGATAACAGCATGACGGTTATAATAGTCTATTTCGGTCTCTGTATCTTTAGTCAATAAAAGGCAGCGTAGATAATAGCTAATGAATTTACATCTATTATGTAGTTCTCGAATAGATTATAATAACGCATGATAATATCTGTATTTAGAAATAACACATTTCATGAATTCGCAACGTATGAGAGTTTTCATGGAGTTACGCAAGCTACGTTTTGTTGTGTTTTCATAGAAAGACAGGTTCAATAAACAATTAATTTCAAAATTATTCGTTTTTGAATTTTATTCTAAAATGGGTAGCACTTCCTTATTAAAACTTACTGCGTTTTAAAATACTAAGATAAAAGATATTCCCATACTTTATATTATCCAAATACTTTATCCCAAGCACTCGCCTGTGTAAAATTGCCCTCCCAAGTTTATGTGCTGCTCGAAATTTTGATTGTACTGGGTAGTACTCAAATTGTTCTGGTTTTGCTATCCACTTTCAACATTTATGCTGATTTCGTTTAGGAGATAGGAAAGTACAAATTTGAAATCTCATGCGAGGTTAACTTCAAGCAAGTCCCAGAAGTGTGGGAGTGTGCTGGTCTAGATTTTGGTTATCCTGGGTAGTACTCTGATTGTGCTGCTTGTGCTACTAGCTTTCAACAGTCGTGCTGTTAACGTATCATACAATTTCTACATATCATTTAAGAAATCCTCTACACAATAGTAACATTTGTTCAATGTACAAAGTTCAGATTTAAATCAATTAAGGTTTGATTTACATTTAATATTTATAGGTAGCTTATTATAGAGTTTAATACAATCTACATATGTAGATTTGTGGAAGCCAGCATAATTTTAAGAAACAATGAACAGGTTATTGGTTTGACGGGTGTAATGTTTGTGAACATTCTTGGTTTCAATAAATAATTCTTTATTCTGTACAACGAACAATACTGCCCTATATATGCATATGCTTGGTAATGTGAGGATGTTTTGAGATTTGAAAATTTGTTTACAGGTTGAATTTCTTTTTAATCCATAAATAATTCTTAGCGCTCTCTTCTGTAGCCGAAATGTACTTAAGCACTTACAAGAGTACTTACCCAACATTATGATTCAAAAATTAATCAAGGAATAGAATTTTGAATAGTATATTGTTAGTAATGTTTGGGTTGTCACAGTACTTTTTAACCTATAAAGGGCATAACAAAGACAGGACAATTTACTGTTCAGACTTGTCTTATGATCGTCCCAGGTTAGAGTATCATTTATTGTCACACCTAATACTTTAGTGGTTTGTGAGCAGTTTAGTGAAGTTGAATCAATAGTGACCTGAGTAAACAATTTAGGCTGGCCTGGAAAATGGAAGTTTACAATCGATGTCTTGTCCGTGTTCAAGGTCAGTTTGTTTGATGTTAACCACTTTTTAATTTCATTTGCTGCAGTTGTAAGTTTTATTTGCGCCTCTTCTGTTGACTGCCCTGTTATGATTACATTTATATCTTCTTCGTACAAGACACTTTTGATAGGGAGAATGTAATTAGGCAGATCGTTAATATAAATATCAAACGGAAGAGATCCGAGAATTGACCTTTGAGGAACGCCTATTCTTACTAATACATCTGTTGATGAGTATGTGTGGAGTTCGCTATCTACAGTTTTCTTCACTTGAACACTTTGATACCTATTCTTTAGATAGGTACGAAGCCAGCCATGTGCATTTCCTCTAATGCAATAAGACTGTAACTTATCTAGAAGGATAGTATGGTCTACATTATCAAATACCTTAGAGAAATCAATAAACATACCTAATACAATATTTTTTAGTATTGAGAGCATTGGCGACACTTGCTAAGTAAGAGAAAAGGGCAGTTCCTATTGACCTATCTCTTATGAACCCGTGTTGGAAACTAGATATAATATTTTTGGAAAGAAAGTATTTACTTAATCTTAGAAGCATAACATGTTCAAATTTCTTAGAGAAAACAAGAAGTATAGATATAGGATGAGAGTTTTTCATATCGCAAGTGCCACCATTTTTATGAATAGGAATAACTCTGAAAAGTTTTAGAGGGGACAGGAAGATGCCCGTTAGAAATGACTCATTAATGACGGAGCAAAGAGGATATCTAGTAAATAAGAACACTGTTTTACGATAGTAGTTGGGATGTCATCAACACCTGCTGCTCTGGAGTTAGCGAGGTTATTGATGAGTCCGATGACACACTCTACTTCTGCTGGTGTGTAGGCTCGAGGAAAAGAATAGAGTTATCCCACGTTAGGTTTAAGAAGGAGTAATGGATAGGGGGACTATTTACATACATTTTGGGATAGAGCAGGTTCGAAGTCTTTGAAGATACCATGCGATATATGTTCTTCTGTCAATGGTATGGAAATAAAAAGCTCTACATTTCATTTTCGCACTCTTTTGTCAACCTATAACGACGAAACGTAGCATTTTTGTGCCCATCATTTGTTTGGCAAGTTTTTGATCAACTTTTAGTTTCACTTAGCGCGTTCTAGCGCTTGTTTACAGCTTCTGTGGCACGTTTTCCTGATCAGCTGCTGGCAGCACTGCTCCCGATTTTGATTAAATGAATGTGGACTAAAGTGTCTTGCGTGGTTAATTTGTTAACGTGTTTATATGTTCTGAACATTTTTGTTATACTATCGCCTTCATTTTTATTTGTATAAAGTAGTACCTATCTAATAATGCCTACGTATAAAGGTAAGTATCATTGTTCTGCCTCCAAGTTTTATATGGCTCTAATGACAAGATCATTATTTGCAAATTTGACAAAATGGTTTATTTTTACTCTTGTGTTACCGGTGAAATGAAAAGAAATCTAAATTACACTTTAGTTGTAAAGGCATGATTCTGGAATAAATATGCGTGCAGAATCTCTGTAATGTACCCGGGCCATGACACATGTAAGCAGTAATTTTCAGTTCATTCACCCGTAACAATATTAGTTCTGGTCAGAGGAATGCAAATAATTCCCGTGCCCTTGTACATGATAAAAAACAAAACTTTGAGTGCATTATTATTGGGTAGGCCAGTTTCTTCCTTTCTGTTGGCATTGGTATAGTAGTGACGGACCAAACCAAAATCAGTCAAACACAGTACCGGCACCCCATATTTATTACTAATAATTCCATCCTTGCATTTTTCGTAAATTATCTTTTTCGTGAATATATGAACGTGGAGGTTAGGTGCGGTCATGTATCTTCACACTGTTACGCTCGTAATGCACAAACACGCGCCATTTAACACTGCCTTGCATTTTCTTAAATACTGAACATGCGAACGTGGAGGGAAGGGAAGGTTTTGTGCGGTTATATATCTTTACACTATGTATTACACTCGTAATGCACAAACAAGGGGTTAACTATAGTAGTGACGCACCAATTTTTAGAAATTTACAGGATGAATTGATATAATTGTGTGATGTTTGTGAGTAATTGGGAGCAAAATATTAATGTGGATAACATTATAAGTGAATAATAATAATGTGGTGTGTTTTAAAGATGTTTTAGGACGCACTGCATGTTGTGACGGAATGAACTATTTTGCGTAGAGTTACATTTGTTGTCATGTGGAAGGCGGTAAGGCAGTGTTGAAATGGCGCGTCTTTGGTATGGTTATGACATTTCTTGCGTTAGTGTTATTGAATGGTATAGAAATGTCATGGGAAAGTACATTTCTAAGGTTATGTAGCGGAGTATTTATGTAAGGAAAGTAAAAGGCCCCGAAACAATTTTACACGACTTTCTAATGGAAATTGGAAAAGTTAACACGCCTGTGTGCTGAAGGTAAGTGTGAATATGTGTCAGAATATATTTTGTAAAGATACATTACCGCACCTAACCTTACCTACCCTCCACGTTCATATGATCAGTAATTTAAGATAATTTACGAAAATGCAAAGAAGGAATTATTAATAATAGATGTGAACATATAAAAATATATTCTGTAAAGATACATGACCGCACCTAACCTTACCTAACCTCCACGTTCGTATGGTCACGAATTTAAGATAATCTACGAAAAGTGCAAGAAAACAATTCCGTAAACCGCTAGCCTCCCATGAACACGTAATGTGTGTGTTTTAAGTGATTTTGGTTTGGTTTTAGTGAATTTAAAATTGGTGCGTCACGTAGTAATGCCCAAACAAGCCATTTAAACACTGCCTTACCCGCTTCTACATAACAACTGTAACTACACCAAGTTGTCCCTTCCGACACCACATACAGTGCACCTCACGACATTATTATTCATTTTTAATGTTACCCACATTGCAATTTCATCACAACACTCAATTCATCCTGTAAATTTCTTAAAATTGGTCCGTCCCTTAACCCTTTCCGTTTAATATCTGGGAAGTCATATTTTTTATCCGTAACTGGACCCAGATCTCTTTGGCCATATTTACACTAGCTTATATTAGATTTGCATGAATTTTGTTTTTTCGTGATTACAGAACAGAACTGCGCTATTGACAGGAAGAAGAAAAATTACACATTTTCTAGTTTGGCTTGTAACAAATGTACAGTTCCGTCCACATTTAATACTGAGTATAGCAATGCTGCTCCATTGTAAGCACGCTAACCCCGTGTTTCGGTGGTAACGTCGCGGGCTCCGGATCGGCAGTTCGTAGGTGCAGGGGTTCGAACAAACACTTCGGCCAACCATGCACATTGAAGTTTCAGTGTTTCCACCAATTTCAGAATGCGAATACGTGGATGGTACTTTAAGGCGCTGGCCGGTACCTTGCCATCCTAACTCAAGACAGATATGTCAAAAGAGGGTAAAATTAACTTTATCTACTTCAAAGAAAGTAAAATTTACAGGAAAAATGCAATGTCAAGAAGTTGTGTAGGTAGTAGGAGTGTTGAAATGCAAATTAGGACACGTTTTGGAGTCACGAAGCGGATTCTCCGAATATTTAAACGAAATGATTAAATGGCTATTCAACATTGAATGCACTGAGGTCGTCTTGAACATTACGTATTACATCTCTCGATGGTCGTTATTCCACTCTGATCACAATAACATGAGTTCAAAAAAAGTTGTCCTCTTTCGCTTATCTCGATAAATCAGTGTTATTTCACATGAACAAAGAACATGGATGCAGACAATATCCGTATCTCTTAACATACCAAAATTGTGTCCCATAGTTCATAGATCGCCTTCACAATTCAGCATTTCTAATGTTTATTATTATTACCCCTTAAACATTCTCTGTAGGTTTTGAAGGCGAAAGTATGACTAGCACCCCCAGTGGGATCAACGAAAAGATACATTTTACTTTATGTCCCTCGCCCTGAGCCACTTGTATGCTCTTTCTCACTAATTACCGTGTCGATAATAATCACGTACACTTTCATAAACACGTAACGACGGCCAGCAATCCAAAAAAGGGGAACGAAAACACTTGTGCCATTAATGTTTCGGAAGATACACACTTAACTTGGTCAACACATCAGTATGTCTGCTGCGGATGAATACATTTGGCGGCAAATACGCATTTGATTACATCAATGTAAAAACATCGCGGCTCATTAATATATTTCGGACCATGGGTTAGGTTAAAAAAAATCAGGTTAGTTTCTTTTCATTATACGCAATGCAAACCGCGTACATGACGTTACCCTCCACCCACGTCGCCATCGCGGACGAAGAAGCCAAGTAGTTCCACCTTATTATTGCTTTTTTTTTTCTCCAATGTCACAGCTTTTCGACTATAACATTACTTCAAATTACAGTTCACAGTTTCCCTCACCTTGACAATATTCCTCTTTTGTAGCGTTTTTTCTTCGGTCCATAAAGTAAAGTGAAACTCAACGAAATTCTCCTAGTGAGTTACAGGTAGAGTTGTCCATCTTCGTCTAGGTTCCAGTACGTCGCCACTCGCGAGGAAAATTACGTGCCACTTCTCGGTGTATGATTTGAAGTAGTTCTGTCTGGCCGCCGAAAAAAAACTTTATTTTTATATGAGCCAGTCTAGTAACTTTGGACTTCGGCCCGTCACGATTCACCTTTAGCTGTTAAAATCAACACCCATGCCCCCCGGGATTCGAACCCGGGACCTTCGAGCCGATGGCCTACCGCCGCAGACCACTCGGCCGGCTTCTGGCCGCCGAACTGCGCAATATCATCTCTTCACTACCATTGATAACATGATTCCATAAAAGACTACCGCATAGTAGTAGATTATTTTCATCGGGTAACGGAAACAATGTAATGCAGATTCCTCAGTTGAAATTATACGGTAGAACTCAGCGATACTCATCTTCATTGGCTTTAACAATGCTAAGTACAGGCTAGGGGGAAGGTTGGAGAGAGTTACACGTCATCCCAATACAGGAATGATATGAGAATCGGATGATTCATACCGTAAGACTATATAAGAAAATGACCTATCCGGCGAGTCAGGCTCGGGAGAAATTTGGGCTGCCGGAGAAAATTAGAGCCAACAAACAAAAAATATTTAAGGGGCCAATTAATTTCCCGGAAGCTAAAAGATCTTAGATAACACACAACAACGGCGAAGCATAAGCGATTTACAAAATTTCTTCGTCATTGGCTAAGTCAAATAATAGACTACAGCGTATTATCAGGTGTTACATTGACAGTTGATAACACAGCGCAGGCTAGGATACGATACATCACAGGTGACTGTACGATAAACTGTGTGTATAAAAAAATAATCGAACCTGACTTTTCTAACCTAACTCGCCCTAAGCTTAACTTATAAACAGTAAAAGAATGGAAAAGCTAAAAAAAAAGTGGCAAATCAGTGTGACGCCATTAGTATTCCTCTGCGTGCCACTATATCAGTCTCCGAATCAACTGGAGTGCCTATTTTATGAATTAATTATTGTCGTGTGGTTGTACTATTTTTTGTATACCTCCATTTCGGGCTGTGAGTATGAGGTGTCAGTGATAGTTTTTGAAAACGAGTGGTGTAGAGCGTGTAATATTGATCGATAGGGTGTGGACGTTTGGAGTAAATATAGTAAACCTTAACCCTAATTCCCGCTCTAAATTACCTTCTGCTACTGCAAAAGTTCCCTCTTTTTCACCGCCTTTTCTGCTTTATTGTACATCAATACGAGACGGTACTACTTGCATCTTTACAATATTCACGAACTCCGTATCCTTTTAACCGCATCATTTCTTCTGTAAATTTTCTTTTAGTTCACCCCTCTTCGGAACTTAAACCGTGTTCAATTTGCCCAGGGGGATGCAGATGATTTTCCCTGTGCGTGAGGATTACAATCCCGGTTGTTGATTCCGAATATCACCCCAGCCAGGAATAAAATCTTTGTATTTCTACCCAAACAGGTAGTATGTTGAAACTGACCAGCAACCACTAGTTTTAGGATCCCCTCCCCTTGGTAATTTATAACAAATCGATCAC
>JAGDQP010069517.1:0-10876 GCA_022664845.1 Lepisma saccharinum
GTATCTTGTAGTTAGAAGTTCAGAATTACAGAAGTAACTTTTATAACCAGAAAATTATTTTCCCACTTATTTTGATGGATTAAAGGCAGCAATAACATCACTGCGTTTGAATATTCTTGCAAGCCCATACAACAGGTGTAAAACAACATGCAAGCTTATCGAACCTATAATTCTTTTTCTCCACCTTGACAATGATTCACGAGGGTGAATTGACATATTAGCACTCAGATCAAAGAGGAGTTTTGCTTTAATCTATACCTCACTGAACGCTGCATTCATCTGAGGTGTTAACAAGGTATCATAATTACTTTCACCTAGTTGTATGCGATTCCCTTAAAATGAATAAAAACTACCATGATGCCATGTACAAAATTATAAATAAATAAACAAAATGAAGAAAATATTGTCCACAAAACTATATTCTCATAAGAATAATTATATAAATACAAATCATAACAAAATTTGTACAATCTTTTTGGCAATTCTACATTGTTCAACAAAACGTATTACAAAATTATATGTTGATAGCCGCGCATATGCGCATTACAAATAAAATATTGTACTCAAAAAGGCGTCATGGCAAAGATAATAGAAAATCGTTCCAAACTACTTACAGGTCTCCATCTAAAAAATCCAACCCTCTTTTTCTGTCAACAAGAGTTCTTTTCCTCATAGTGTCTAAGGCAGGACTGATATGATGGGTTGGCGCATTATATCTAACGTTCACATATGGCAATGGCTTTCGTTGAGGTCTCTCCGATGTGCTGAACAAGTTACTGAAACTGAAACATACATATTAAAATGAACATCTGGAAACATCTTCGACTCAAGACAAGTTATAATACATACCGTTAATTGGGGTAATTTCGGACACCCAGGGTAACTTCGTACAGAGATACATTAATAAAAAAAATACATCGTACACCGTTGATCATGAGGAATAATTTCTATTTCTTTTCCTGTTTATGCCGAAGGGTTATAGTCGATAATACTATAACCCGTAACAATCCCAACACTGCAAGTCACTGCAGTTTTTCCGAGATTCATTGTTGGCGGTCGTTTTTCACGTTACCGACTTATGGCGGAAGCTTTGTACTGTGCAAAAAAGACTAGTACTTGTGCGAGCTTATGCGTCCTGCTACAGCTTTCGTGTTTAGTCTGGAAGAGAATTCAGTTCTCTATACCAGAATGATATAGTAAATGTGGCTATACCATCGCATTTGTTGGAATAGAAATGGCCGGAGTAACTTCGGACAATGCCGAGTAACTATAAAAGTGAAAGTAAAAAGATGTTTGCCTTTCCAGACATCGACGATGAGGATACAATACCAAAGGACCAGATTTATAGAGTATTGCCAGTGCCTAAATAAAAGAGGGCCATATTCATTTTTAAGCAGGATGTTTGGTAGTTCACAACATGTGCTCTGTAAAATGAAGAAACGTTTGCTCATAAATAAAACAGAAACAGGATTATGAAGTATGTGCAAATGTGCTATTTAGTTTGGTGTGATCTGTTTAGTTTTACAGTGTTCATGTAGGCAAAATTTGAGGCTAAAACAAAGCCCCATTTCCCGCGTTTTTTGTTGTATACCAATTGTTCACATTTGAGTGAATGTTAACCAGAAATAACTATCACAAACTAAAGATTGTTACTTTCTTTATCAGTCAAGTACCATTACCCTGTTCCAAACGTGTCTGCACACGACTCTGACGTTGCTATTCGCATTCGTTTAAAGATAATGGCACCCTACTCATTGATACAGAACGTCTGCGAAAGTTATTTTCTGTTTACATTCCCTGTAAAGAAAAAAGCGGGAAATGGGCCTGTAGTTTAGCTTTACGTGAATTATTATTTTTTCCATGTTTTATCGTCCGAAACTGCACTATAGTAAGGACAAAACTGGATAACTTAAATGTACTAGGCGTCCGAAGTTACCTCGACCAGTGGGGTAACTTCGGACATATTTTATGATTTTTTAATATTATTATACTTCAGTGGTAATTTTGAGTAACAGTATGCATCCTATTTCTAGATCAATAATACAACTGGGTTATTTCATGTCAGATCAATACAATCATTTACCTCACCATCTCGGATTGTTAGGAATTTTGGTGTTAGTAGGGCCTGATGAGAAAAACCCAAAAGTATAATACTGCGGTCCCGTGTCATATATTTTTGGAGTTACAGCATCTCAAACTGATTTTTCCCCCGAAATTTTAGGTCACATTAATTACTAAAAATGCTTGTAACTTTTGTCCAAATTAAGTAGCTACCATCATTTGATAACAATTTTGCTAATGAAACCTTACAATTAGGTATCAACGCCATATCTCTAGGTGTAAAAATTCCAAAGATGTGATCATTTGTATACTAGAAATCGCACGTTCCAGCGGCCATATTGGATTCTCACTTCCACATATGGTCTCAGACGAACTACCCAAATTGCGACCATCGCTTTTCCTAACGCTTGCCTCTTAAGCTATAAAATGACACTATTCACAATATTATTTCATCAAAGTGAACATAGGGGGCGGGGAGCATAAGCCCGGACTGTGCCAAAAATGCATAAAAGAAGTGAATAAAATTTTAAAATTGCTCATCTTCCTATGGTTGTCCCATTCTGGAACTTTGCATATGTCCTTATGAATAAAAGACCATTATTTTCCGAAAGTTTCACAAAAATCGGAGTTTACGTCATTTTTGCTATTCAAGGTCAAAGTTTCAGTTTCTTGGTTGGGGAAGTGTTACATATCCACTGAAAGGGCTGACCAAGACCTTTACAACGACGCAAGAATCACATCTCTATCTTAATTAGGACAAAAGCTACAAGCATTTTAAATAATTAATGTGACTCAAAATTTCGGGGGAAAATCAGTTTGAGATGCTGTAACTCCAGAAATATATGACACAGGACCGCGATATTACACTTTTTGGGGTTTTCTCATCAGCCCCTAATAACACACCAAAATTCATAAAAATCCGAGATGGTGAGGTAAATTTTTACCGTTAACTGTGTTGATCTGACATGGAATGACCCATCTGTAAAAATTAGAACTGAAACTCTAAGTTTAACCGTTAGCAAACTACATTGAAAGATACTTAAAAACCGTCCGAATTACCCCAGTTGACAGTATATACATTTTCATATGAAAGCAGCCAGCTTCATATCAAGTCTCACCTTACACTAGTTCACAACAAACACAACGTAAACGATAATAATAAACTGAAATGTGTATACTTTCACTGTTAACTGGTAATTAACGAAAATTGATTTTGCAGGTGAAGATGCCTATTAAAACTAAAAGCTAACAAAAACAAATAGCTTTAAGAGCCACCAGTCATTCACCCCTTTTAATTAAACCCAAAATGCATTAAAAACCTTCGTTTATGTGCTTTTGACGCTAGTAAATACCTACAGCGGTGACTTTTTACACGAATCTTCAAGGTAAATGATGACCATAACTATACAATTTCTTTATTTACTCCCCATCCCCCTAAAAAAAAACGCATGTCAAAATAAGAAATAAAGTTAAGGTAGTTTACTATGACTTTTACATGTACACACACGTTTAATGAAGTAAATATGCCTATCAAGCTATTGTCACTGCTCGGGTTGTCTAACAACAAATACGATCTTTGAAGAAACTATAACTATTTCCTAGTTTGTCTCAAATTCTTCTGATAGCAAGAGTACGTTATAAAAACATCAATTACACTGAAATTACACAATACCTTTCTTTAACAATTTCCATTGAATGCCTCAAGTTCCCTTTATTAGAAGACAAAATACTGATACTAGGCGAAAGCTGACTTGAGGGTTAGAAAATAAAAATATTAATCACAAAATTACTAACAACCTTACTGAAAATTGTTCTTTCTCACTTTAAGGATAAATAAATACATATTCAGGAAAAATTCCTAGACACTAAAAGAAACTGTTATTAGGGGAGTCATGAAAGAAAATTCAAATAATTTCATAACAGAACAGTTTCTCTTATAATATTAACATTCTAAAATTAATCCTTTACAATACCAGCACGATAACTGTTTGTTCCCTTTGCGTCAGCAGTTCTCTGTTTTTTGACACGATACTAAATCTATTAATTTTTACTTCTAAGGCTAAAAGATCAGCAGAATAGATACAATTTATTTTCGTCTCTTGTCACAATTGCTCCTAAGGAAATTAATTATTCCAGAATTACACTGGAATCAGTAAAGCACAAACTTAAAGCACTTACAATTTCCATATACTTTGTTTACTCTTCTTATCCATCGTTGGATCATTCCGCGATGCACGAATCATCTCAGTCCAACGTACAGCTTCCTGAAGCTCCATAAATCTTTCCTTGTACTGATTTCTCTCCATTAATACCCTCGCCATCTCCACTCGAGTAAACCTCTTTCGTTGAGCCATCGGTACATCTTCCTACAAAACAACGCACAACATATTCAGTTTATTTCTATCTCACACAAACATACTTAGAAAAGGATGACACAGAATAAGTAACAATTTTCCCTGGATTATTTCTTATAAAACTACACATCTTTTTATTCATTAGACGATAAAACAAGAAAATATTTAAATCAAAAGCATCACAATTTTTAAGCTCATCATTTAATTTACATTATTTAGGAGTCCCAGGAGAAAATAACAATAGTCAAAAAGCTAAAAATCATTAACTTTGTGAACTCCAGTAAACAATATAGGCCTACGATTCAGCAGTAGGTTCCTTCTTTTAGATGTGGATTTTCTTTTTTATTATCATTATTAGATTACAATCGGAGAGAATCAGTGAGATCTAATAGAGGGGTCTACATAATTCACGGAAGCCAAATTCATGACCTTGTCAGGCTTTTGCATGCAACAAATCGATGAAGAATTGTTGGGATCAGCTGAGGAACACGGAATTGCCACACACGATCTCTCAAGATATAAGTCCCCTAGGTAACAATATTTCTGAACACATCCTGTTGTAACAATAAAAGCTCACAGCATTAAACCTGTTTCAATGTATGAGAATACTTTGGACATTTAGGAAAATGGCAAATGT
Source organism: Lepisma saccharinum (assembly GCA_022664845.1). NCBI lineage: Eukaryota > Metazoa > Arthropoda > Insecta > Zygentoma > Lepismatidae > Lepisma > Lepisma saccharinum. The sequence continues at coordinate 5,053 of JAGDQP010069517.1, forward strand.
ACCATTAAAAATAGCTAAAAAATTCAAGGGGTACCTGACTGAATTCATGATTTGAAACTCAATTTCATGACTTTTTTCGACCTTTCATGACCTGCAGACACCCTGTAATAGATGGTGGTAAAGACTATCACAGATTTGCTCCCATCATACTTTGTGCAAGGCATACATCCATCCGTTGATGACTCAGTGGGACTTGTGCCTCAATGCTCAAATTTTAACTGGTGTCAGTAATATCTGTTTTAGATGCCAGAGCGGAAATTTTTGAATTCCCCCTTTACTTCTACTTTCAGATGTCTGATGATTGATTTCTGGTGTAAACTAGAAAAAATCAACGAAATGCTGTCTAATAAACAATGTTATTCTCATGAAGTAATCTTTTAACAGCGCTGAAGCAATGCCCCGATTTGAGGCACAGAAGATCTAAATAACAATGATAAGGAATTGGTAACACAATGGTTCCAGAAGGAAAACTAAACCAATGTTAAAACTAAACTTTCTCCTACGCTTCTGTCTTTAATGTTCCTCTCTTAGCTCGAAGAAGCGTCACAATTTATAAAGTATACTTGACTCAAAATTATATTTGCTTTGATCCGGTAAGTATGCTGATTAGATACAAAATTTATACCGAATTATTTGCAGTATTCATGCAGTTGCAGTTATTCATATTAAAACTCATGGTAAAGATTACTGCACTTCTTCCTGATAATTTAAATACGTTCCTTCCGCATACGTCAATGTACAACAAGATTGTAATTCCCATACAACATGATGTTTCACTATCAGAGTATAAATAATATTTCACAAAAGACAAGTGTTACCTCATCGTCCGATTTGCTGGCCTTCGCATTCTTCTCAGCCTCCTCTTTCACCCTCTTGATTTCGTCTTCCAGTTCCTGGATTCGAAGTCGTAAACGAGATTTCACAGCTTGCAAAGACTTTATTTCTTCACGAAGGATTTCTTGTTCGCTGAAAATTAGATATTTTTTAACCCATTAAGTTCACCAACTGAGGAAGAATCTAAAGCTTTATTATTATTATTACTATTATTATTTTTTAGTACTACTCGTGATGCAAACTGAAAACGTTTGACATGTTGAAGTTATCTGTACTCTGGCAAGTGTCATTTAGAATGTCAAAGAAGCAAACGTATATAGAAACACTGCAGTTGAGGAAAGAAGGCGTAAGTAACAAATAAAGGAAAGCATGTTATGAGAGAAAATGTTACGCTAACATTATCTTCGTTACAAAAGTTATATAGCGCATAGTAATTGATGAAATCACAAAATTTAGCAGACCGATCAATAGTGCACCTGTGATGTGGAGACTCATGAATCGCGCAAACTCGACATTCCGTTCGTCGCTTGCTGGTGGTATTTTTTTATCTCAGTAGTATATGTATTAAATCGGATTCGTACATATTGCATGCCTTTGTATGATTGGAAGTCAGCTTCTCTGAATCCAAGAAGGAAACAGAGGTAAAACTTACAAGAAATGGTAAAACTCGAGCGCTGCAGAATTTTCTGAGCTTGCTGAGCTGCACCATGTTGAATTTCACAGGCGCCACCGTGTATTCATGTGAATAACTCCCCACAGAGACTGTAAAACTCACAATTTTCGTAAACTCATCACCCCTTTCAGTCCACACCAAGTCGAATTGTTAGGAAAGTTGTAAAGAGCACACCCAAATTTTTCCAGAAGAAACGGATAAAAATGAACACAAAAAATATGAGGTGATGTTAACATCAAGGGAAAAGAATAGCAGTATTAAGATGAAATTTAAAGAAACAGAAATAAACAACAGGAGGCTAAAAGTCACCGAACGATGTAGAAGAAATGGGCAGAAAGAGAAAAACGTGATTTTACAACAAAATAAAGACGCTGATCAGTACAACGAATGTTCCGTTTGAGTAGGAAGGTTCGGTATGATATTTATTTTTAGTAACTTGATGTACGCAGCATAACAATGCATGATAACGAAACTGATAACACTTCATAAAAAATATTATATAAACTTAATAATAGCGTTTCTATGGTGAATGACGTTATAAGACCTTCACGACAATTCAGCCGTGTTTGAAATTAATTTAACTCCATGACCATCGTTGTCAAGTTTCAGCTGAATATTGATAAGCCGTTTTTTTTTTCAATGTTGAATGAGAGCATGGCCATATTAAAAAAAAAAACTTCAGCTCATCAATATTCAGTGGAATCTTCATAATGGTGGTTAATGGACCGCTGAAAGCTCGATTATTAATCAATTTCAAACATGGCTTATAAATTAATTACATGTCATCAAATAAAATAGATCTTAAAAGTACGCGAAGAGTTTCAATGTGAAAAAAAAATTGGCCAAGAAATTAAGCCAAAATAATGGAACAGAAAGGGTTACTAAAGAAAATACTGAAATTGTTTATGGGTGGAAAAAGACCTAATTGATAAATGACAAAATGAATGTTATGGGTGGATAGTGATTACTACTTACAAAGGAACTACACGATATCGAACTGCTGGGAGAAATGTTTGCAATAGTGCATTGTATACACCTACATGCTTTGGCTTTGCTTCGGCAATGTCTGATTTTCCCTAATTTTGACTTCGAAAAATTTGACCGTTTTGCGCATTTTTGATATCCTGAGACCAGCGTGCATTCATTTCATTTTTCGTTGTTAGTTGTTGTAGCATGCCAAATACATGTTTTATTCTGTTTGGTTTGGGCTGTACAGTAAGTTTTCGCTGGAATTCGAGGCCGTACGTAGCGCCCCTGTAAGCAACGTTCTGGTTTTTATTATTGCAAATGGAGAACTTAGTCTTAGTCTTAAAAAACTTTCACTATTTTTTCATCATCTTCGCATGAACCATACTGACTCTACGCTATTTCAAAGTTCTGCTATGAAAACGCAGTCTTCCTTTATGCGCTACTATACCCCATGGTAAATGAACGTTTTGAACAGACGGATTAATCACACAGGTGTTGAGTTGCAAACAATTTATTTTAATGTTCACGTTTTGTTATAGGAAAGTGGGATGCTGAACTTTTGGCTTGTACCCACAATATTAATAACAAAGGAAACATTAGTGTCTATGTCCTCATCGCTGCTGAAGGCTTTCAATTCTTCTGCCGTGAAATACTTGGTGATATTCCTTAAAGTGATGCCGAGATCCTTCTTTACAGATTCCAAGTACGAGAGTGAAGCATTGAAATTTTCCAGTCCAAGTTCTCGAGCTTTCAACACTGCCCAATCCTGCAGATGTGAAGTCAGGATACAATGCTTGTTCACACTCCTTGTCTCATCAGGTTCCTTGATGAATTCTCGAAACTCCAAGAACTTGTCACGACTGGAACCTCCTCTTTCTACTCCTTTCTTCATGATTTGCAGTTGACTGTACGTGAGAAGACACTCCTTCACATTCATGTGTTTGGCTACTGCTTTGCGTCCTCCTCAATTGAAAAATTCCACAATGAGAACCTTCCTCTCATGGGAATATTCAACAACTCCTTTCTTCTTGGAAGATGGTGATTTATCAGTTGTTGCATCGAAGCTTGGATCCATGGTAATCCCCTCAACTGTTGTTGCTCCTGAAAAGTCAACACTTGAGGCTTCGGTTTCCATCATGAACTTGATCACCTTAACTGCTCTTCTGGCAATCCTCATTTCCTGGTTACTGCAAGTTGGGGATGGTCGTGGTAGGAGTTGGGTCTATGCCAGTGAAATACCAGGAAGTGAAGCCATATCGTTCGTCTAGTTTAACATGAGAGAAAAAGAAATAAACATATTAGTTTTGATCGTTATACTTACTCTGTGTTTGTGTTTCTGTCTAGTGATATAGCGCCGTAGCGTGCACAGTTATGTAAGCTATGTCCCTATTGTTTTGCCCGAAGGCTCAAGTAGGCATCCGTATCCCACAGGTCTACGGATAACCCCATTTCCAAATACTAATGTGGACTTGCCAAACATTTCTCCTCCTCTCGCCTAAAGTGTAAAGCCCGGTTTACACTCACTCCTGGCGTGACAGCGTCACGCCAAAAGCAAAGATCCCGCAAGGGGTACCTGGGCTAGGAAAACTTATTTTCTTACCTGCGAAGAACAGTTCCCGAGCTAAGACTAACTCCGCTAGTATCGAAGAAAAATAAAACAAATTCGACAAAACTCGGTATAAATAAGCTTCGTACACCGTCCTGATCTCGTGTACTAATATTTGTGTCCTGATTTCACTGGTTTACGTTAGAGGGCGTTTTCAGAACAGAATTTTGAAATAGCGTAGAGGCACCGCGGTTTATGCGAAGAAGATGAAAAATTAGTGAGAGGTTCTAAGTGCTCTATTTGCAATAATAAAAACCAGAACTTTCGACACAGAGGGCGCTACTTCAAATTTCATGGAAATATGACTGTACAACCCAAATCAAATAGAATAAAATTATGATATTTGGCATACATCAACAACTAACAACGAAGAATGAAATAGTGAAAAGCAAGTACCCGCCAGAGCTGCAACGGCTCAATCGAGTAGTTTGGAACCGGGTCACTGGGTCTAGGATTCAGTCCCAGTAACCCGGAGAAGAAAACATTGTTTTTAATTATTTCCTTGCGTTTGAACAGTGTTTCTGTAAGGGAACCGGAGCCGTTACCCCATGAAACACGAAAATCCGATGCCAAAATTCGAAGTTAATTATGTTTCCAAGACCGGGTAAACGGACCAATCGGGTCGAGTTTCGGATCTGGTCATCAAAAGTAACCCGGTTTTAGCTCTGGCCGCTGGTGGCAGAATATCAAAAATGCGTAAAACGATAAAATTTTCGAAGTCAAAATTAGGGAAGAAAAAGCATGTAGGTGCATATGCAGCTAGAGTAAGTGTATACAATGCACTATTGCATCATTTCTCCCAGCAGTTCGATATCGTGTGGTTCCCTTGTTAGTGAAATGATCCCCCATGTACAGCCAGAAGTTTCTACTCAGTCGTAAACTTTCTTCTCCAAATAAGTTAGGAATGTACAGACAAATTTGAGTACTTTTTCAACTTACAGAAAATCAGATTTCCTTTATGTTACAGGAAATTGTATTCAAATCGGTAAATCCTTCCGAATTTACTCGAAGAGATTTTACGATTGAGTGCTTTTTTCTCTGCCTGTTCATAATGATGGTTACTTATGAAATGATATGAAAACGTTATGAATATTCTCTAACTTAGAACACTCCTGGAACAGAAATTAAACATGAAAGCGATTAACAAATTTCAGTCTAAAATAATAGAGCAAGATTTTCAATTTCCAAATTTAATTTAAAAAGATTTCATCAATATTGAAAATAAGAAAAATTCTCTAATATTAGCGTTTGAATACTGTATGTCAACACGGTATATATACATAATAAACACATTTAAAAAAGCAGCAGCTCTCAAACGCAGAAAGATAATAAATCATATGCTGTCTGTAGTTTTACTTACTTTTACATGCACGCGTATAAAGACAATGTTGAAAGTGTAAAGATGTAGAAACAAAAAAGATAATTATTAGAACAGAACTGTATATATTTAAACAAGTGTCATCAATTTTCAAAAATAATTTACTTCAGTCCGACTTACCTCGTCAATTCGTCCACTTTAACTATAAGATCGTCCTTCACAATGTTTAAGGCATTCCTGAAAAACAATACAAGTTTCATTATCACGACAAAGAAACAAGTAATGGGGATAAATAACATCGATACTATGCAACAGAAAAACTCACATTCACAAAAAAAAAAAAAAAAATTCTACCCACTGAAGGATTAAAAATAGAGCAGTTAGTCCTGGTGCAATCACTAGTGTCGAATCAAACTGGATAGGT
>JAGDQP010069518.1:0-10414 GCA_022664845.1 Lepisma saccharinum
AACGAAGATTATATTCTATCCTGGTTGGAAGGGAGGATGGAAGGAGACCATTGGGAAGACCGAGAAGTCGTTGGGAGGACAATATTAGAAGAGATCTTCGAGAAGTAGGTGTTCGTGATGAAAACTGGCTTGATATTTCCCAGGATAGAATCCAATGGTGAACGTTTGTTACTGCGGCGATGAACTTGCGAGTTCCATAAGCCATAGAGTTAGTTAGCAAAATATGTATTATGAACTAAAGAAGTGAAATCAAATAAATCGGTCTGTTTAACATGTATGAAGGAAGTTACCGCCTAGTTCAGCCAGTCTGGTAAAAAACAAAACAAGAATAGAACAACTAGATTGACTACCTACTTAAGTGAAATATGAAAAATTAACAACGAATGAAAAACAACATGGCTGGTGATAACCAAGAATTTTGCTTCCAGTATTCTGGACTCGTGAAAGGAAAGATCTTTCTCTTGATCAGCCATGCTATTTTTTATTGATTGTGATTTTCTCAAAACATCATTTATTTGACTTCGTTAGACCATCGGAACGTTCACTTTTTTCTCTACGAATTGGGGAAGATTCAAGATTACACAAATTATGGTGCGTTAATTAGCAAATGCAAATATTCTAATAATGAAAACAACGCGGGACATCCAAAACAATGAGTGGACATCATCAATAATAATAATACTGTTACGAACGGTCAAAACGAAATTCTGATTTTTCTAAGGACGGGACCTACAGTTTCTGGTAAAGTGGATTCCGAATAAGGGTGTTCGGAAATCCGAATTCGCAACACAATGGATTTCAGAATATTCTGGTGTTCCGAAATTTAGAACTCACAGAAAATGGCATTACATATTCTTCATGTAATTACGTTCTTTTGAACTGATAAAGCCTCACGCCAGAGGAGACACGTTTCTAATGTAAAAACACTCCACAAAGAAGAAGCTAACCAACAATGTCAATATTGTTCTAAATTAGTTTGGCTTCTCGAGCAAAAATGATAAATTTCAAAATGATACAACTCACTTTTGATCAAAAACTGATTTTGTAATAAAAAAATAAAACAACAGTAGTATGTCTTTAAACTTGTTAACATATATATATACAGAATAACAGAATCGTACACAGAAATGTATATACAAAAAATATTAAAGACCATTAGCAAATAATCTTGCATTCAAAAAAATCACTCGATTTAAGTTCTTAAGTACTGGCACTTACTTCTTGAGTGCGTCGCGTACATTTGGTTTCACTTATCACTTTCTAACGAGTGACATTACATATCAGATACACAGACACAAGCAGAAATGTGCTTCTTCAGTAAGAAGCACAAATTAAAAAAAAAAATCAATTGCTTTCTTTTTTTCAATCACGGTAAATCCTCAATTTCCAAAAGGAGGAAAGTATTATGCTCCAAACAGCTTATGACTCGGGTCTCATTGAAGCTGATATCTTCACCACCATCAGTGAAAGATTTACTACGCCATATTCTTATCAAGGAATGTGTTATCCTTGTTCTTCATACTACTAGCCATTTTCTGAAAAATAATGTTTTTGCTCACACTCATAAAATCTCGTCTCTAAAAGCAAGCGCCGTGATGGCTTTCTGGTGACCATTATATTCTCGTTCTACTGTCGCTGTTTCAACATTCCATAATCGAGCCGTACCATCTGAAGATGCTGGAAATAAAAAAAACAAAAACGAAATAATCAAATCATTACAAAATGCTACTTCAGATTTTCACAATGCAATTTATGTATGCATAATGGTACATCCCTCGGAATTGAAGTCATAGGAGCAAGCTTACTTTTGAATCTAACTTTAGAACTGCAATAACTCGAGGAGTGAGAGATGCTGGCCCCTGAAGATGCATAAAAAAATCTTATGGACAGATGAAAACTTCCTCTCATTCACAGGCACGTTCTGCAAATATATACCTACATAACCACCTTCAATATTTGCCCAAACATTGCATTAACTTTTCCAAACCCTATTCACGAGAAGTAGGGCTCTGGCTCTCGAAAAACTGACGAAGTTCTTATTTGACGTCACTGTTATACTAAAATGCTTCTATCAACCCTGATCTTTCTAATTCAGCATCTGAGTGAGTTCATGAGAAAGCTCTCTTTATCGCATCATTTCCATACACTTGCACAACTTTCCCGTCAAATTCAGGTTTTTACAAGTCACGTTCCCGTTTATAACGTAAAAAAAACTGTTCTGACCTCATTTTATCATGTCTTCGAACATGCGTACGCTTACTGTGACATTACAACATGGACAGATTTCCTTCATATTGAATTAGCTGTATCTCCTGTATGCGGATGTTTATTCTCATCATATGTGAAGGAAAGCGTACATACTGAATTTACCCTAGTGGAATACGCGTCGGAAAAACGAATTGTAACAGGTCGTGAGGCCTCTCGAAGAGCACACCGTCTTTCCTTTCAAAGAAAAGGAAAATATTGAAAATCGACAGTGGATGAAATAAGACATACCTGGCCGTATATACATAAAAATTCGATAAAACAGACCAAAGTGCATACTAATGTGTTTTTGGTAGTTTTGCAGGTAATTTGAAGTTGTTATTGCTTAATGCTTTTCTTATTTTTTTTCTGAGAGCTTTGGGGAAGACGGTAGCCCAATCCAGGTAATTGTTCTACCTTTTAGAAAGAAGACGGTGAGTTTTTCAGAAGGCCTTACGACCTGTTAGAATTTGTCTTTCCGAGGCGTTCCTGGATTCCACAAGGGTAAGTTCAATATGTACGCTTTTCTTCATATCGTTGCTGCTCACTCTTTCCAGTTCATACCAGAACGATCAGAATAAACATCAGCCTACAGGAGATACAGCTAAATTTCTCAATGATTTCAGAATGCTTAGTAAAGTTGTCTAGTTTCACAGACGCACAAAACTTTTTTCATTGAACAACCCCACGTAGATAATTCAATAATGGTGGAGGAGGTTACAGTTTGAGGAAGGACGTGGTACATATCAAGTGTATTGAGCGCTCCTCCATACTAACATTTGTCTGTATAGCGTTTTCATAAATACACGTTACAAGCTCTGACACCCACCAGGGGGCTCATTCAAGAATCTTGCAAAAGTTCAACAATGTCAAACTTCTGCCGGTTGATGCAAAGACACGAGCCGCTCCCTGGATTTAACAAGCCCATTGTTTTTGTGCACACGAAACATTCAATCTACCATATATAATCGAATGAGTATCAAAATCGGTGTTACCTGAAATACCTTGTGATTTCATTACTTTTTTAGAAAGTGGAACATGCGTGTATCGTTTTAGAAGCCTACTATCACATACTATGATTAGTTTATAAGAAGTTACACTTCCGTAAAGCGAACGTATGCTAAACAAAAGTAATTATGAAATCTGTAACTCTTACTAACATACCGAGCGGCCGTAGCTCAGTTGGCAGAGCGTGGACTTAGTGATCGAAAGGTCCTCGAAACGATCCCAGCGGCCGCTCATCCTGATTGAGGATTTTCCAGTGTTTCTGCTGTCATACCAGGCAAGTGCCGGGATGTTACCTACTAACTAAGCCCTGGCCGATTACCCTCTAACATCCTGTCTGCCAATCTACCCCACCCTGAGCCTGAGATACCTAAAGGCCATAAATACATTTAAATTCTCACAGCATTAGTTTCCTATTACATGCATAAGATTTTATTTTTAATAGAATTCGCAGTATGACAATAATTTCGCGTTTCAATCAAAGGGTATTTCGCGTTTTACTGCATTATAAAAACCGCAATTTCTGGCTGTAAACATGGAGAAACATCAAAAGAAAGGAAAGTACCACTCACCTTCAACGTATTTCGCTTTATCACTTAATGCAAAAAAACGCAGGTACTACACATTTATTTGCTATCAACACGACTTTATTACTAAAATATCTACAGAGCCATATGCATTCCACCTAGCATTATGCTTCTTTATGAACGAATCCATTACAACAGTTTGTCACATAAAGTGTGGCATCCTATGCACACGTCGAGAGTTGACTGTTGAGGCTAGTGTGATGTATTAAGATGGAAATATAACTATGTTCATTTATAGAAGTACCTTTCTCATTTTCACTCTACTTCGAGCTGACGTCAGACCACGTTGTGAATTGAATTTTATTTATAGTCTTTCGGCATCTTAGGCTCAGACCTTGATTGTTTATTCTACAAGTTTTATACGTAAATAGAACCATTCTACATCAGATATGTTACACAAAAATAGAAAATATTCTACATAAAATGTTACACAAAAGCAAGAAGCATTCTATATCCGAGGTATTACGCAAAAATAAGAAGCATTCTGTATCGGAAATGTTACATAAAAACAGCATTCTGTATTGAAAGTGTTACTCGAAACATGGGAAGCATTCACCAGTGTTACATAAGAATACAAAGCATTCTATTGGAAGTGTTGTACTAAAGTGTAATGCTTCGTATGGCATTCCCTATTCACACGAATGTTGCACACTGTGACACAAGGTGTTAACGTCTGATGCGATCTTAAGCGGCTATTTCACTTTTCAGTACCTAAGCAGGCAGTTACACTTAGTTTCTCAGTGTATCTTTCTTCACTCACTCAGGCTAAGTAGATTAGCTTAACCGAAAATCTTTCAAATTCACTCATTTAGATAATTACTGCCGTAGTAGAGAAGCCCTTGTATGTCATGACTACTATTACTTCACACTTTCTGCACATAAAGACTGTTACTCTGCTTTTACTTACAGATTTCGCTGGAAAAAGAACAGAGCAGAAGAGAAGATGTTGATATTTGTACAAAGAAAAAGTAAAGCAGATTCACTAACCTGTAATAATATACTGGGAATCAGCACTAAACGCCACATTCCACACCCATCTCTGTAACTCATGCTTCAGTTCTTGCACTAACGAAAAGTCTGCTGTCTTCCATATCCGCGCAGTTTGATCTGCTGAGGTAGTTACAAGAAGTCTGAAAAAGAGAAAGAGAAGAATATCAGTTTCCATCTAACACTGGATTTGATTCCAAAATTCACGCATTTATAGGAAGGAAGGGCTCGCACGTTGATGGCATTAAAAAACAAGACTATACAAAATATATTTAGAAAATGTCTTGACAATTGTTAAGGAAACGATATTAACAATGATGAATAATCCGGACCTTCAACAATCCGACCTATATTACTTGTCTGTGCTTGCTCTAGTGTACTCTCGCTAGCTATATGAATAGAAGAAAAGCATTCTGCAAATGAGAGATATCCGTTCATTCTACATTATTTCTTTTACTTATACAGGGTGTAAAGAAAAGATGGAGTTACAAACTTTGGGAGGTAAATCTTGACATCCATATGAGAAAAAAAGTTCATATAAACATGGATTAAATTCCACTTCGCTTTCGACATACAGGGTTTGCAGCTTGCAGCCCAAAATCTACTTCTTCCAATGAATATTTCGCCATAATTTTTAAACAGCAAACTAAAATAAAATTTAAGTTTCCGGAAAGTTATTTGTATCAATGAATGGTGCCATCCGGTGGTCAGTGTCACAAACCTGGTATAGCATTTATTTTTTCGAATAGTACTACGTCAGTTTATTGGATACATGCGGTATCCTGTAGTGATGGTAAACAATATATGTGAAGCACAGAACACAGTGTTGCAAACTGTAAAAGTTTATCTTTCCTTTTGAAGAAACGTTGCAATTTTTCATGCTTAACTTGGTATAAGGTTCACCGTTCGCAACAATGCGTTCTGTGTTTCACATATATGTTGTTTATCATTACTACAGAATACCACATATCCAATAAACTGATGTTGTGCCGTGTGAAAATAATTGTTATACTATGTTGGCAACACTGACCACCCGATTGCATCATTTCTTAACTCCTAATATCCACTGTATCGATACAAATAACTTTCCGAAAACTAAATTTTATTTTAGTTTGTCATTTTAAGATTTATGGCGAAATATTCATTGCACGGAGTCGATTTTGGGCTCCCAGTTGCTAACCCTGTATCTCGAAAACGAATCGGAATTCTACCCACGTTTATATGAACTTATTTCTTGTTTGGATGTCAGGATTCACCTCCCCAAGTTTATAACTATTTTTTTCTTTACACCCTGTATAAAACAAGAACAATGTGAAAACACCATGATTTTACCTTACTATTCGTCGATTAGGACCTAGTGAGAATTGATAGCCACACTGGAGCTAAGTGTAGAATGTAGTAGTCCTTACCATGAAACTTTACACTAAAATTCACAATAACACTGTTGCATCTATGTAATACGAAATATTCTCCCTCAAAGACGATTTATTAGGCTATCCCTTGGCATATTCTTAAATCCACGTTCTAACCTTCTTGACCTAAGAGCTTATAGAAATACCTTCTCAAGACGTTTTATATATCAGTTTTATTGCTTTTAAACACAACTTGAAAGCTTTCCAACTTCCCGTATTCTCAGAAATGCACCAGTTGAGGAACGGGGCAAATGCTGAGCCATACATACACGTACTTTTAGATTGAGTACATCACCTCCTCCTGATTACTCTATCAATCTATCCGACATTGAATCGAGGAGAACGTGACTCATTTCTCGATCTCTGTATTAGGAATATTTGCGACAAGTATTCAAGCAATTAAATACATGAAACAAAAAATTCTCGATATAACACCAACGAAATAAAAACGGAAAAATGTTTAAGCATGTGAAAAGTAAAAACATTCATATTGAGCAATAAGGCAAACGTACAAGGAAATGGATAATCAGCTTTTTCTTTTCAAAGTTGGAATGGAGGAAACTTCCAATTTTTATACACCGAGCCTCTGTAGGTGCAGATATTATTAATATTAAAGAGTGAACCCAAAGGTCGCGGGTTCGATCCCCGGTCCAGTCACATACTTCTTTGTTTGAAGTGAAATTTATTTACTTCTTAATACTGGTAGCATCGCACTCAAGTGCACAGTCAAAATTATAACGAAATTAATGACCTGAGTGGCCTATTAGAACTGCCTGTTAAATAAATCATCACAACTGTTTGCTACATAGTTATTTTCAATTTCAATTGGTCTTGAATTATCAAAGTGGTTTCCACCTTTCTTTTAGCTCCAACCATGAAGAAACGCTATTTCAGAAAAAGGAGGCGTTTAGGGAATTTATGTCAGCGGAATTTGTGACCTTTTCACGGCGTTTTTTTACGAAATCGTTGATTTCAACAGACTTGTATGATGCATATATATATAAAGGTTAAAGTTAAAGAATAGAAAGAAAAAAGCACTGTGGAAGAAACTAGTAATTACAACAAATAAAAACACCTTCGAAATTTAGATATTTCGACAACTGTCTTGGACGCGACAAGAGGTGAAAGGAAGCGAGACTAGATTTTGTTGAGGTCGTGGGTTCAACCCCAGCGGCCGACCATCCTGACTGACCTTCGATCAGTCACACCAGGCACATACTGGGATGGTACCTTCAACGTATAACCTGTCCGACACCTTCCCATCCTAAAGGCCATAAATAAAAATTAAGGAAGGAAAATTTCATAACTTTTTCCATGACTAACCACTCAAATTGAGTGGCAGACACCTTTATCTGTAATACAAAGTACATGTTTGCTTTGTTAAACAGAAATGAGCACATGCAAATAATGTTTGCTGTTCAATTTACCACTGACCATTTTCCAGGAAGTGCTATCTGCATCCATTAAGGATGCTACTAAGAGAAAACTAAAGTAAAGGCTTATAACCCATGTACTTTTTTTTGTAATTACTGAAAAAAAAAAAATCAAAGTCGGCGAGATTATTCAGTTGCACATGGTATCCCAACTTGAACATTCGAGTATCGTTCAACTAATACACAGCTTAATTGGCAGATTTGTTTCATGTATTTATGTATCCATCATATAAGAGCAAAGCAAATTCAATTATTCGCTACAATTTTTACTTTAATGATAGCATGAACACAAAAAAACATGAACTTACGTGGAATCAGGGCTGAATCTGCATTTCAAAGCGTAACGTTTATGTGCTTCAATTTTGTGCTTAGGATTTAGCTTTGTAGGTTCTTCTCCAATGCCACCGGAAAGACTCCAGATATAACAGTGGCCCTTGTTATTCACAGCTGCCATATACGAACCTTCAGGATCAATAGCTATGTCCTGGATGGATGCCTCTGCTTCAGGAATCTTAAAAGAGAAAAACTCGTTTTAAGAGATTAGTTTTATTTAGTACAATAAAATTTACGTGTGTAATATAATTACAATACATAAATATTCTCTCCGTAACTAATACACTGAAAAGCGAAAAGACCACAAGGAAAATAAGAGAAGACTATAAGGAAAATATGAGGACATGACGGAAATAGGAGCACGCCACGAATGGAATAGCAGAAGGGCAGATACTGGAGGCAAACGGAAAGAGAATAAGTGTTTGTGAAGTTGGCTTGGATGACAAGAGAATATGGAAGTGGGAACGTAAAATCTGTTTGAATGTAGTTAGACTAGGTTGATGTAAGTACTCTTTTCTCTGTTTAACTTTACCATTATCCGTAAATGACATACATTTGAAAAAAATAACCATTGGACTATTCCACTTACCAATTGTTCATTGTGATCCGTTTTGAGATCCCACAAGTGAATCACTCCGCTTTGGTCTCCAACAACCAACTCTGCTTGATTTGGATGTAAGTACACGCAGTTCACAGGGGCCGACACTTGGAATATCCTCTGACATTGAAGATTACGAGATCTGAAAGTAAAGCACAATATCAATAATCACCAACTGCTTTTACTGTTAGACAGTAATATTAGAATGTTTAGAAAATATGATTCAAACATTTTGAATTGACAATACGACCTATCACAGCAAAAGATTATTGATTATGAATCTGTTTGGTTTGTTAGTTGTAATAGAATAAGAATCTGAGAGAATTTCATACTTGAGAATTGTAAGACAATAAGCCATGTGATTCAATGACTGCTTAGCTTATGTGTCTAATATATTGGATGAAAGGAAGTATCCACAATAACAGTATATGGAAGGTGTTGGTATATCATTCATAGAATAAATATTTACTTGCGCTAGTTCTACACTGGTAGAATGCTGTCCATAACGTCCTGCAGGAAACTAAAACTCTATAACTTGAAAACTATTAAGTTCAAAAAAAAAAAGTGTGTACTTAAAGCAATGTTTAAAGTTTTATTTCCGCTTGTTGAAGTTCATTGCCAAACCTTCAGTTGAGCACCATTCACGTAGAAACAGTGTTGCAGTCTTTCTTGGGAAACCGAGAATTGCGTACTGATTGTGCTCCTCTGATATATTCACAATCACATCACTTATTTTGTCCTTCAGGTCGTCCAGATTAGCTGGTTTCTGTGAATACACCTCGGTCTTTACATGCCCCAACAGCCAGTAATCGTAAGGTATAAGTCTGGTGAACTAGCAGGTCAAAGTCTTAACGAACAATTTCAACAGAGATGGATTGGCCGAAGAGGACCCACACCTTGGCCTGCAAGATCAACAGACTTACACCTTGCGATTACTGGTTGTGGGGACATGTAAAGAGCTAAAGACCGAGGTGTATTCACAGAAACCAGTTAATCTGGACGATCTGAAGGACAACATAAGTGATGTGATTCTGAATACCCCAGTGTGCCCGGTGGGTGAGTGGTAACGCTCGCTGCCTTGTAAGCAAGGGATCCCGGGATCAAATCTCGGTGGTGACACAAGTGGTTCTGAGCCCACGTTAAACTGTACGTCCCGTCGTTAGTACCTAATCAGTTCGTTTAGTTCATTAATAACAATTCAATCTGAATATCCCAGAGGAGCACCATCAGCACGCAATTCTCGGTTTCCCAAAAAGACTGCAACACTGTTTGGACGTGAATGATGCACAACTGGAGGTTTGGCAATAAACTTCAACAAGCAGAAATAAA
The DNA here is from genome assembly GCA_022664845.1 of Lepisma saccharinum. Classification (NCBI taxonomy): domain Eukaryota; kingdom Metazoa; phylum Arthropoda; class Insecta; order Zygentoma; family Lepismatidae; genus Lepisma; species Lepisma saccharinum. Next base: position 9,929 of record JAGDQP010069518.1, read on the forward strand.
ACTTTGAACACTGTTGTCAGTACACACAATTTCTTTTGTTAATAAATAGTTTTCAAGTTATATAGCTTTAGTTTCCTGCAGGACTTTTATAAACACCCTATCGCTACGTATTACTATGACTGACTATTGATAAATTAGGCTCCATAGCGGTATTCAGCATCTCCGCAATTAGAAATAAACTCACGGTACACAAAGGAAATAGATATTACTATCTATCAAAATTTTCATGTATAATAGGAGCACTTAGTAACTAAAATATTGCTATGATACTAATAAAAGTCTTTGTAGTTTTTCGCTAATCAAGATCTTTTATTCATGTAGTCAGAACTAATTTCTTGATGGCACTAATTTCTTCCGGGGAAACATACTAGACATATTGCACATATCAGAAAATTCCCAAGGGAAAGTTTTATGAGGGAAATTAGGGGGAGGGGAGGATTTTTTCGATGATAATGTCCCTTTTTTCCGCCTTTTTCCCAGTTCTTT
>JAGDQP010069519.1:0-10876 GCA_022664845.1 Lepisma saccharinum
AATTAAAAATTAAAAAAAAAATTGAAGTGGTCGGGTTTCGAACTTTTATATATATATATTTGTTGAACCCAAAAAATTACAATAACCTTGTAACTCGCCCGTGTAAATAAATTGTCAATTTTATTTTACATATCTGTGTTTAGAAAAAGGTTGGTATGATTTCCAAGTATCACCTTATTTGACTGCAAAAATATTTTACACAACATATTCTAAACATAAAAAGTCTTATTATAATTACATTTACATAGTTTGTGATACGTCACTAAAATATTATTGTAGTGATAATTAATATATTCACCATAATATTGAACATTAGTAGTTTCTGGTGAACTTAAAGTTAGTTTAGCTGTAGTCGCAAGTAACCAAAGTGTAACTCTTTTTCTTGCTTTCGGATACACACGGAATGCTGGAAAGTACACAAGATTAGCATCCGTATAATTTGATGACGCTGCTCTCGTAATACGCCAAATAATGTTTCTACAGTGAATTCAAATAGGATTGATTTTTCCACAATTTCCAATTCTGTGTAGTGTTGTATCGAGTTTTTTTTACAGTGTTTACAATTTGGAGATTCAATAATACCTAGCTGGTACAATCTATTATGTACAGGATAAATCTGATGCAAAACCTGTTATTCACTTTCAAACACTTTGCAATTATATGTTAATTCCTTTAAATATGGCCATATTTTATTCCAACATATAGGATTAAATTATCTTTGAATGACTGGTGTAAAACTAGGTCCATTATTTTGTAAATGTTCATAAAATTGTTTTACAGACCATATATCCAGTGTCAAATCAGCCCGAAATAAATATACAATATGGATATACGTTTCAGTAAAATATGGCAAAATGCCCTGCCATTTCCTGACAGAATGCTGTAATTGATCATCAATTCGTCGGAAAACTTCGTCTAAAATTTTAGCGGAGAAGGTACCTAGATATTCATTAGCATCAATAAACTCAGTAATACTTTTATTTTTGCCCGTTTGCATTCAATAATTATGACAAGATAAACTGACGGTTCATGAATACCTAAGTGGTGTAGTTTAGAATGAAGTTGACACCTTGTATGTGTTTAATATGACATCATCTTATTTTGCTTTGTAATTGTTTCACCCTATAGTTGCATTTGATGTCATTTTGAGCTAATTGATTGTAATATTGTAAATTTACATAGTTACTTTGTATTTTTTTCATATTTAGCTCTATTAAAAAATGTTTAAAATTTAACAGCTTTCTTAAATTGACACCACCATAGTTGCGTATTACTCTGTATGGTATATTTTTATTAAGTGGTACTCATAAGTTCATTATTAATTTATTGTATTCGTTGAGCTCACAGACTTGATCATTTAATTGTCATGTAAAACTGGGAGAGAAATTAGTTTTTATGTCTGCTTGCAGTGTAGACCGTGCTAATGCATGGTCTGAGAAAGGCATCCTCTTTATTTCTATTGTTTTGATTTTATTTTGAAAATGATTAGAATAATAGATGTCATCCTGCCGCGACCATCCAGTTGAGTAAAAATAAGTCGGCTCAGTGTCTCTGTGAAACAACAAATCAAAACAATCGATTAATTGAAATTCCTGATATATTTTCTGTAATGCCAAACTGATGCTCACACCTGTTGAACTGTCTTTGCTCTGTTTAGTAGTGTTCCAATCACACATAATAATAATTGGATATTTGTAATGTTTTTGTAATTCCATTGCCAACACATTTTATATGAAATATTCTCGATGACATTTGTTACTCGTCCCACTAGGTAAATATATACCTACTATGATTATTTTCTGTTGCAACATTATGGATATTAATCTGCCCGAGTCATGTATGAAAAGTTCTGTATACTGCATGTTGCCTCTGACAAACATTGACATTCCGGTTTTTGTCTGTTAGTGATAATCATGAATTGCGACATAATTAGATATTTCCCACATCGGGACTACGGTTTCCTGCACTGTAATTTCATGTAAATATGATTGGTGCACAAACTATTTCAAAAATGTTATTTTATGCACGGGCGACATTAAACGTCGCGAATTGGAGCGTTGTCATATTAAAAATGACATAGCACCAAAAACACACAGAAAACTTCATTGTGGAATTTTGTATATGTCCACTCGCACACAATATTTCTGTTTTTACAACTAATGATTACGTACCTGTGTTGCCTCTTAATCACTAATGACATACAGGTTGTACCTGATCGTTTCCTTCCCCAGCCACCTGGTAGCGAGTTCTCCTTGTGTTACTAGAACTGGCAGTTATCTCTCTTTTATAAGCTCGGTTTTCTTTTTGCTTGTTATTTTTTTAACTGTTGATTTGGAGGACACCGACTCAAGCACTATTGGTGGTTGCACTTCACTGCTGTCACTTTCCGAACAGGAAAAACTACATTGCACACTGTCAAAAACATTCGTTTATTTTCCTTTACGTCACCTTTAGACTGGAGCGAGGGCACCGTTTCAGAAGTTATACCCGGCTTGTGTGACACTGCAGAAGTATCCTTCTCACTGCACTCACGAACTTCACCAATACTAATGGTATCAGTACACAGGGGCAACTAGCCTGTAATAATGTGGTTGGGCTTTGACTGGTTGCAGAACGCTTTAGGATTTGGGTTTGCAAATCTCTTAATAAACATAAAAATAAAATATAATTTTTAAACAAAAAAAGTAATGGTTTATTTGTAGACAAAACCAAAGAACATCCGTATAAATTAAAGTTATCTTATAACGTATCCAAAAGAAAGAGTTAAAATCATAGGGACAAATGGAGGTTACTAAGCGAATGCTTGGGCCTGCCAGTTTCAGAGTCAGTCGTAGATTTTCTTACTGGTGTCCATGACTATTCCAATGGTGTATGGTTTATCGCTGTCGAACCTTTAGCTACTTAAATCTTGTAGGGTCACAAATGGAACATACTAAGCGATTGAAAAGGATCTGCCAGTTTTTAAGTCATATTCATTTTTTTCTCACCGTTGCAGAACATAAGGAATCCAACGGTGTATAGACCATCTCTGTTGGACTTGTAGTTGCCGAGATCTAGCAGGAGCACAAATGGAGAATACCAAGCGACTATTAATTTAAAAAAATGACCTATCAATTTTAGGGTCAAAGTTGTAGGTTATTCCACGGTTTCAGACCATTATAAATCCAATGGTGTATGGGTTAAGTTCCTCACATTCATTTTTTCCTCTTCGTATCGGATCATGAGGAATTCAACGGTATCGGAAATACGTGAAAACCATTGAGGTACATCGCTTTGAGTCGAAATATGTTCCTTTGGTTGAAATTGGGTAGTTAACATTGACGATATAGGAAAAAGTCTAATTTTTCTAGATGGTGGCAAAATGTATCGAAAATAAATATAAATCATTAAGGTACATACATCGCTTTAAGTCGAAATATGTTAGTTTGGTTGAAATATTCCCATAAACGCGGAAGTATATTTTTTCAAGATGGTGAATGAAAAAGAACCAACCTGTTGACCGAAAATGAATGAAAAACATTCAACTACATAGATCGGAGTCAAAATGTGTTGGCTTTTTGAAATATTCCCATAAACGCCGAATATATGGGAAAAAGTATTTTTTTGAAATTGCCGCCCATGGTACTGAAATATTCAACTACAATAAAACCTCGATCAACCGTCACTTTCTGGTATCCGTCATCGTACAAATACGCATTTTTATTAAAAATATATTACGTAATAAAATATTTTTTTAATAATAAGTTGTTGTTCTTTTTTCAAAAAAAAAAGAAGAAAGAAAAATGCTTGAGTTCCAAAGAAACAGAAGATGATGCATTATTTTAAGATAGGTCCTAAACCTTAATCTAACGTAAGCAGTTCTGTACTACCCTTACTGAAGTATATTTTATCAATAAAATACGTATGTACACTGTACTGTATTATCAAGTTGTACACGGTTTCATTTTCATTTCTCTTCCAAACCATTTGAAATCTCGTTGCTGTACACGTTTATAATGAAATTTCTGTTATCCGTCTATTCAGTTGGCCGCCACACGAAAATGCATGAAACATATTCAAGTATTTGGATCGATGTAGAAATATGTTGGTTTGGTAGAAATTGTTCAACAAACATCGATTATATAGGGTAAAGTATATTTTTTCAAGATGGCGGCCGAAGGTAGCGAAAATAAGTGAAAATAATTTAGGTATTTTGCTTTGAGTCAACATATGTTGGTTTGGTTTAAATATTTCCATAAACGTTGACGTTATAGGAGAAAATTAGCTTTTTTTAAGATGGCGAACGGTGGTACCGAAAACATGAAAAACATTTAAATAAATTTAAAAACGAATTAAATATATTTGAATTGGTCTGAGTCGAAATGTGCAGGTTTTTTAGAAATATTCCCAAAAATACCAAAGATATAGGGAAAATTTCATTTTTCGAGATGGCGGCCGAAAATAACTCGAATACATGGAACCGCTGAAGCACAATCGTAAGGGTAGAAAATACACTGAAACAAATTATTCACGTAGTTCTGAGTTGAAATACGTTTGTTTGGGCAATATGCTTTATGTATGAAACTTAGTCGGCAATATTGGATTCAAGATGGCAACATTTTGATCATTTAATGTGTTTCTTGTAATCTAATATTGGTGATTTAACTTTACGGCAAATTTGTCTTGACTAGCTAATTTGGTTACCATAACCAGACTCTTCGGGGGCTCCGCACCCATGGTACAGATCTACCCTCATATCCCCAGAGGGCTGAGACTCCTTAGGGGATGTTTGCCCCATTTATTGTAACCTACTCTTCGGCATACACCTTCATACCAACTTCCGTTTTTCTAGCTTCAGTTGTGTGGAGAATTGGTTTGGGGCGGCCATTTTGGATTAAAGATGGTGACTTTTTAACGTTTTTCTTATATTGTCCTGAGCTACTTGTGATTGTATACCTTCATACAAAATTTCATTTATCTAGCTCGAACAGTGTGGAAACTGATTTTTGGCGGTCATTTTGAATCCAAGTTGGAGTTTTTTTCAAAACGTTGTAATATTTTCCTCAACTAATTGTGATAATACATTTTTATGCCACATTTCGTATTTTTAGCTCAAACGGTGTGAAAATTGATTTCAGCGTCAGCAATCTTGTATCCATGATGATGTCATTGGGTACGATTTGTAATATTTTCTTAGCCCAATAGTAATGTATCTTTGTACCAAATTTGGTGTTACTAGCTCCAGTGGTTTAGGCTTCGTAAACAATGGGTTTGCGGCCATTTTGGATCCAAGAGGGCGACTCCTTTGACATTTTGTAATATGTTTTTATTCTACTAGTTATGATGTACCTTCATACCATATTTGGTGTTTCTAGCTATAGCAGTTTAGGACATAAACTCTAGATAGAATTGGAGAATACTAAGCCATTTAAAAGAACCTGACATTTTAGAGTCAAACTGATAAATTTCACCACCATTTCAGACCATGACGAATCCAACGGTGTATGGTTCATCTCTGTGTGGCTTGTAGTTACTGAAATCGAGGGGAAGGGAGCCAAACATACCATGTCAAAATTCATTGGACAATGGAGAAACTAAGTAAATGAATAGGACCTGTCAGTTTTAGAGATAAAATCATAAGTTTCCCCACCGTTTCAGATCATGACGAGTCCAACGGTGTATGGCTCAACTGTGTCGGACTTGTAGTTACTGAGATCCAGCGAGAGAGGGACAGAGAGACAGGACAAACCCTTTATCTTCCTTTATTCACTGACGTTCATAGGGGTACGCTAAAAACACCCTTTTTTTTAAGCAAAGGAAAATAACCTGTAAAGTGTGATAAAAAGAACTTTGTTCTTTTTTTTTAAATCGGAAAGTAATAGCGTGGGTGCTCTTAGATAGTATGGTTTTATGATAAAGTAAGCAAAAGCACCCACGCTATAATTTTCCGATTCATTTTTTTTTTTTTACATTTTAATTCATTTTTCTTTGCTTGAAAAACGTGTTTTTTTTATCATTATTTAATTAATTAATTTTTTTCACAAAAGAACTTTGTATACCGTAAATATTGGAATCAAAACAAAATTATGCTGGTGTAAGAATGAGTGCTGGTGTACGTAGCAACATACTAAACCGTCAACGGTTTGGAGCCCGGGTTATTGTGATTGTCATTTTTGCTATGTTAATTTCATAGTGAAGAATCGTTCCTTCTCGTTAATATTTTTTAAAATCTTGAAGTGAAACGTGATATTCGTTTACTTTTTTTTCTTTTGCAATGACATTTCGGTTGAAAAAGTAGAACCCATTATTTTTTTTATATAGATAATGGCGACCTAGTAGCCGAGCGGTCTAAGGCTTTAGGCCAACGGCTGGAAAGTCCCGGCAGGGGCATGTGCGCTTCTTAACAGTAATGTGAGGGATAACCGTGACGGCCCGAAGTGAACTGTTACTAGACTGGCCCATATGAAATAAAGTTTTATTATAGAAAGGTTGTTAAATTTATCGCGACTTCCTAATAATGGACAGTTCATTTAGAAATTGATGTAAATACTAAATTTAGATATCAAATTAACAATTTACTTTGAAAATTAGTTTTCGTATCTTGGATGTTTGTATTGTTATTGGCGATACAACGGAGTAATGATAAGATATTTAATGTTCTACGCAAGCACAGTGGGAAGGGGCGAATATCAGCTATTTTTTCTGATGTTAAGCAATAGCGTAGATAGAAATTTCTCAAGGGAGGGGGTATTTAGAAAAGCACATCCTTGGTTGGTATGCAACCCAACACAACAATATTATTTACGTGGTTTCTATCTGTAATTTTAGACCAGCACAATAATGTGGCAAAATATATATGAATATATTATGTTCTTGCAGTTTGCCTAGTTCAGTCATAGTTCTAATATAACTTTAGCCATATTTCAATTTTCAAGTTGGGTTTGGCAAGAATGAAGTGTTTCTGGACCAGTGTTTACTTTGGCACTAACTTTGATGACAGATTTATTTTCTTCAGTTACATGAAAGTTTATATTTTTCAAAGATGTATTTATTCGTTTCAGAGTATAAAATATTATCTCTGGTTCAGATGTGGGTACGGGTTGTACAAAACCTGATTCACTTTGGAGCAGTTTTTAAATCTGATGTGATTCCATTGTAATTAGAATCATGAGGGACTGAAAGAGGACGTTATGGGAGACTTACAAGGGAACTCGTTTTGCTGTTCAGCGCGTTTTCACTTCGGACATGTTTGTTAACCTTATTTGAAGCATGTAAATAGCGAAAATAAAAGGTATAGACTCGCACTCTGTCACATATTTGTGTCCCGAATAAATCGAGTGGTGTAATTTGAGCGAATTTTAAGCAGTAAAATCAACTAAATGAGTTATCAGATGCATTTCTGTTTGTACTTTTACGTGTTGAACACAAATTTCAGCATATAAAATATTCGCAAATTGAATGTGTTATGTTACAAACTCAAGTTTCTGATCGAAATGAACAAAATTCTATAGAAAGTAATGCCGTAAAGGAACAAGAATATAACTGTGGTAAAGGGGAAGGGGGCAGAAGATTATAAATATGTAAATAATAGTGGTTTTTATTACCTTTTGGGGGGCCTAGGGCGCTTGCAAGCGCTAAACCACTGATCGAAATGCATAGCTTTAATCAACATAATACAATAAGATGATCCAGTTCGCGTTCACAAATCTGGTTATAACATTGAAAATCCTGGCAAATTCGCAAATGTAAAGAACACATTTTGTTTGTAAAGAAGTGTTGTCATCAAATTGTAATTCCTGTGAAGATGGAGCTTTCATTTGCTGTGCGCACTGCAAAAACTTTTTTTTTTTTTTAATTTAAGTGTTTCCATGTTTAATGACTTGTAAGGTAATAACAAATCGTAATTATGTTATTAATGCTGTACAGTAATACCTGTATCCTATTGATTTGAAAATTACATTATAACCGAAGATGTAACAACACTGTTTGTAAATTTTTTATAAATATATTTCAGCTGATTAGTTCTTATTAATTTCCAATGGAGTGAACCTGTAATTAATGACCTCACAGACGAATCCACAATGACTTGTGCGTTGGCGTCACTGCCTTTGAGGGACATGATTGGAACGGTCCGGTGAGTTTTATGCGCCGCGGGAAACGTATAAAAATGTTACTTGTTCAGCGCTTCGCTTCTTTCTTCAAAACAGTGTAGTAGATAAGTTGTTTAGCGCTTGCAAACGCCCAAGGCCCCCAAAAAGTATTAGAAACCATTATGTTTGTATGTATTTATAATCTCTTGGATCCCTTCCCCTTTACCACAGTTCTGTTGTTGCTCCTCTACAGCATTACTTTCTATAGAATTTTGTACATTTTCGATCATAAACTGGAGTTTGTAACATAACACATTCAATTTGCGAATATTTTCATGGTGTATTTGTGTTCTACATTTAAAAGTACATACGAAAATGCATCTGAAAACTCATTTAGTTAATATAAAGTTTGACCTTCAAGGTTGATTTTACTGCTTTAAAGTCGCTCAGATTACACGATTCAACTTATTCGGGACACAAATATATGTCAGAGTGCGAGACTATGCGTATTATTTTTGCCATCTATATGTTTCAAATAAGGTTAACAAACATGTCCGAAACCAAAACTCGCTGAACAGCAAAAAGATTTCCCTTGTTAGTCCCCCAAGAACTCCAGTCAGACCCCGTACATTATTTTTAATCTAAGTACTTATAGGTGAAGAAGAAATAAAAAATTAGATGCCACATATTTTAATGCAATAGTAAGCAAATGAGTGCAATTTTGCACATTTTACGAAACGTTGACTAACGATATACTAAGATTATTTTTATCTATTCTAGTATTTTGCCGGTGTAGCCCGAAATTTATCGAAACCCCGTCGTATTATTTTGATAATTGCCACGTTGCTTTTTGGAATCCACTTACTTGACTTTTTTAGTTACATAATGTACACTGAGATTATGAACAAACCGACCAACTTGAATGCTGTTTTGTTTGTTTATATTTTACAGATTTTCCTCATTCACACTTTCAACTTAAACACGTTTGAAGCATAATTTTTTATTTTTTTTCCAAAAAAAAAAAAAGAACATATTATAGCCCCTATCCAAGCGCCATAAAAGTTAGGAAATCGACAACAGTACTTCTTACTTTTCAAAGATAGCAAAACTTAACAGCCCTGAATATCTTAGAAATAGTGCTAGAAGTTTTAGTTTACAAGTCTAAAAAAAAAGTTTGGGAAATATAGAACGTATGCAAATTTCACTTTTAGGTTAACTTTTTTCGGTCATTTGCTTTCTTACGGTAATTAAATGATTTTACAGATGTTCTGGAATCATGAAATCTTATTAATGTGTAATAAAATAATGCAATGAATTCAATAATACCAATAATTTATTTTATTTATTTTTTGTGAACAAAGGTGATTTAATATTGGAAATGGACTGCACACATCTAAAGTAATGAAATCTAACTAACGCAAACTAAGCAAAATCAACCGAACCTAACCTAAGATTGTGTATGCAGAATATAAAATCCAGTGGTTAGATTCAGCCGTGCTCTGTTTTTTTTTTTTTTTTTATTGCCAGGATATGGACCTGTTGCTTTTTCACTCCCGAAGGCAGGGCCAATCCATTATCGTATAACTATCGTGTAATACCATTGTTAGTGTTTGAACTCTCCAGACAAATGTTTATTGGTTATTGGAGTAATAAGCATTGAAACTGAAATTAAAAAACAAATCCTAGTTATACAATGTATGACAAACCCTTGTGTAGTATTGGCTTTCAAGTTGTCATATCTGTTTTCATTAGAAATTATCTTGAAAGATATTATATAAGTGGAAAAAGTACAAACAGTAAAGCATTAGGCTTTCAGTTTGTTGAATTTTACGATGGGTGCTGTACTTGAAGGGAAAATATTCGCTGTTGTGTGACTTTTGTCACTGAGTGCAAATTCACTTAGCGAACAATTATGTCATATGTACCTAGGTATATATTAAAATAAAAGATTCTAAAAACTCATTCATTTATTCTGATTAATTATTTTTGCATAAAGTCGCAACTATACCCTAAGCTGGTCATATGTCTGAGGGATGACGTACCTGAGCAGACACAAGGCTAGAAATGATAGGGAAGGTGGTGGCTAGGACCTTTATTCTAGGTATCACTCTGGCATTCGCCTTGCGAAATTACTTAGTGTAAAAATGTCACCCTTTTTACCTTATAAATCCATAAACAGCAACAAGCCTAATCTTCATGTAAGCGAACTAGTATGGGAGGTCGGGGTCTCCACCTGCACTCCCTTTTATTGACCGGGACATTTTTTTTTTCTATTCCTTATGGTCCAAATAAAATTTATAGCAATGTCCCCAAAAACTAATACTGACCTTAAACCATAAAGACAGAAGTTTTTGGTCGGAAATTGGTCAAGAATATTATTATTACTTTTTTTTTGCAATATGTTTTACTGAATCCACACATGCACTCCCCTGATCGTTCGGGATCATTCTTTGTTATTCCTTATGGTAGGGCTGTACAAATATCGATATACCGAAATCGGTATCTGTCACCCATACCAAAGTATCGATATGCTGAAAAACAAAAAAATACCGAATATACTGATGTACCGAAACCGCAATATAGAAATATCAATATACCGAAACATGTATATATCTATCGATATTACGAAATACGATGCATCAATATACTGAACAATATAGGAATATTCAAATACCGAATGCTTCTGAAATTACATATATATATACTAATAACTTTAAGTCGGTTCGAAATTGCTACTAATTTTATTAAATTTACTACTACTAATAATAAATCACAGCCACATTCAATCCACTACTGGATGAGGTCTC
>JAGDQP010069520.1:0-10876 GCA_022664845.1 Lepisma saccharinum
AAGTTAGTGATGTAGTGCTGAAACAATATCTTAGCTCTTATGGAGTGATCACAAAAATCATCCGTGTGCGGTACCCATCTAACCTCTACCCCTTTCCAGTTTATTCGGGTAAGTGTGTGGTACATTTTTCACATGTGGTACGCCAAATTCCGATATGTTTAACTATTAATGGCTTTAAAATCCAGTCCCGTATTCAAAATCAACCACAAATTAGAGAAGTTATTGCAGAAACAGCAGTAGGACAACCCACCCCCAGGTCTGCCCCTGACACGGCACCAGCACCTCAATTAGATGCAAGTAATTTTCCGCCACTTGTTAATCCAGAAATTACTAAGGTGTCTGATAAACTAGAGTGTAGTGGCAACCCTGATAAGCAACAGGAGAGTGAATTGGAGGGGAAGGGCACTCTGCCTGAGCAGCTGAGTGCTACGTCATCCACGTCTTGGGAGGTACAAGTATCAGCAGGAGACAAGGACCAAGGTCACGGCCTCACAGCACAGGCTTTTGAGGTGGAAGTATTAAGTAAGTGATACGATAGATCAACAGGTGGAACAAGCTAACGTGAGTGGTGATGTCACGGTGCTTTTGACGTGCCCTTACTGGCGTCTGAAATAAAAAATAGTGGTGTGAATGTATGCAGTCCAGTAGTTATACCCTCTAGTGCTAGTAGTGTTGTAGTGCGGGAACAAGTGTTAGGTTCTCAAGTAGCGGAACCCCCCCCCCCCCATCAGTGGGGAAGTGTATTTAGAAGTATCTTCCGAAGAGGACATTGAAAAAGGTGCAAGTGGTAAACGTGGAAAGAGTGTCAAGAGTGGTTCTGAGGCCTTGTCTCGTAATAAATTGAGAGCGCAGAAGAAAGCAAAACTCAAAGGATCTGCGACTACGGTGTTAACTCGGTCCCAATCTTCGAGACCGTCCAGTGGGGAGTCAGCGCAACAACTATTGGATGCGGAACAAGCAAGCACAGATAGGTAAAATCTGGTGCCTTTATTCAGGTATGACTTTTCTTCTTCCTTGATTTTGAAGTGCCTAAATTGACACCATGTTACTTTGGTCAATTGTGTGGACGTTTATGACGGCCCTCTCGATGCCAACCTCTCTGGGCATTAGCACATTTAATGTAAGCAAGGCGTTTAATGCACAGAAAAGAGACAGTTTTGTACAATGTCTTCAACAACGTGTCATTCACGTGGCAGAAATTCAAGAAGGCCCTATCTCTCAATGGTCCATTCCATTTTATAACACAATTTTCAATTATGACATTGATTCAAAAACTTGCACGAGTGTTGTCTGACAAGATCTAGAATATTTGAATGTTTTCTTGCATCCGAGTGGCAGAATGATTTCCTTCACAGTGGCCAATTTAGCTTTTATCTGTTTTTATGCACATAGCGGGACTCATAATAAACGGATACGAGAGCATTATTTTTGTAACGTGTTGGCGCCGGAAATTCAAAGATTACATAATTATCATATAGTGATAATGGCGGATTTGAACGCCACAAGGCACCTAAAGGATAGTACCTTGGGGACTAATTTGAGTACGGCATTAAAGACACTCTATACACAATTTCAGTTAGCCGATGTATGGGAAGAGAAATTCCCAGCGGATAGTGGCCACACGTATTATTATGCGCAGGGTTCGTCGCGTATTGATGTGCTTTATGTCTCGTCATCGTTACGCCAGCATGTACAGAGTGTCCAGAAAGAGTGGCTGGATTTCTCGGATCATCAATTTCTTTATATGAAATTACGTAGTGGAATTGAAACTCATTTACACTTTTCTCCGAATTGGAACTGTCCGACCCACATACGTATGTCAACATTCGGATTATGAATTATTAATTACGAATATATGGAATTATGTTATCACGCAAGCTCGTTACACGACCAATCTTCAGCGTTGGTGGCTGGATTTTAAACGGAAAGTAAAATACGAGTCCATTGCATATGTGAAACAACAAAATGAACATTTGCGCTTAGCGCAGGAATACTATTATGGTTTATTAAAAAACTATAGTGAATTAGTGAAAACGGATTCAAAATGGTTACCGTATTTAAAACACACACAAAGCCAACTTAGGAGAATTCATACTAATATAACACGACCTAATGTACTTAAAGCTAAGTTAGCACATGTGGGCATTCATGAGAATTCGACTTTTGCGCACACGATATCTGAGAGAAAAAGTGCCAACAAACAAATGCTTAATTCTTTTATTGATGTTCACGGTAATACTTTTGTTGGAACACAAAGATATAAGGCGATACGCGAACATTATAAAACCTTTTGTAAAAGGCAACCGATCCAGTGGAATGAATTGACTGTTCCTCAACCGGATTGGCATGTATTGACGGATAGGCAAAATAACATTCTTGCTGAGCCTTTTACTGAACAGGAACTTTCGGATGCCCTGGATTTGATGAAAGCTGAGGTATCGCAAGGGCCAGATGGGCTGGGTCCTTGTTTCTATAAAAAATTCAAGCATTTGTTGTTACCAATGTTAACTCGATTATTTAATCAGTTCTTACAGGCGCGGCCGTTTACTATTGATTTTGCTGCTGCAATTGCCATTTTGATTCCAAAAAAAGGTAACTCAAGTGCACTCACTAATTTGCGTTTAATCTCCTTGTTAAATACGGATTGTAAATTATTGACCAAAATTATCATGCGCAGACTCCAGCCCTTTATGTCAAGTTTATTGGATGAAAGTCAAGGGGGACTGGCAAACACAAAATCGTTACACGTCCTTTTAGCTAACCTGCGCGAATTGATTAGGGCAGCCCAACTCAATCTGGTGCCAAAGGTCATTATATACTCGACCGATTATTCGAATGCATTTCCGTCTTTGAATATTGAATATTTGTTTCATATGTTGAAGAGTTTAAACTTTCCATTGAATCTTGTCACTTTGCTGCGGCAATTATATGAAGTCAGGACATTGCGTTTACAAATTAACAAAAGACTTATGCCGGAATTTCGTATGGAGAGAGGTCTGAATCAGGGAGATTCGTTAGCTCCATATTTATTTCATCTTGCACAAATGTCCTTAGTATGTGCGGTTAAGCGGCGGATACAAGGGGTTATGTTGAATAATGTACCTCTAAAGGCTATTGTCTACGTGGATGACGCGATTTGGATAGCGAAGGATACTCAGGACATAGAGGCTATATTAGATGTGTTACACCTGTTCGAGCAAGTGACGAATATTCAAATTAATCGCCATAAGTCCAATTTGTTGTTGTTGGATCCTACGCAGCGCCAAGACTTCTGTCGTTATGGGACGGTAAAAGAAGTCATCAAATATTTAGGCATTCACTGGAGCAACACGATTCAAAAAACTATTGCCGTGAATGCTCAGGCACTCATCCAAAAACTGACGTGGAACGTGAATAGATATAAGTATTGTTTTGATACTTTGTTGGCAAGAGTCCTTTTTTTAATGCGTATATTGTAAGTCAATGTATCCATGTTTTACCATTGTTTCCATTAACCCAAAGAACATTTGAGCAAATTGATATGCGAATCGGTCAATTGTTGTGGCACAATTATCAGTTACGCACTCATCGAAGAACGTGTCAATTACCCCTTAAGTATGGAGGCCTTCAATTAAAAGATGTGCGAATACAGGGTGCGGCATTGTTACTTCATCGCACCAACCAATTATTGTGTGAATTTCCACAAATGTTTGCAACACAACTGTTGAATGAAGTAATGCATCGTATCGAGTTGACTTTACCATTAAATGTACAACCGTGGAAGCATTTACTGCCTTATTTGTTTCCTACATTTCTACACATTGTCTAGGCGTTAATCGCACAAACACCTTTGGCACAGTGGACAGTGCGCCAAAATTATAAATACCTTCAACAATTTTTGGTACAGCACATCCCGGCCATTGAACACAGACACCCAAACAAACAGTGGCAAGTGATTTGGTCCAATGTTGAAGAATTGTCGAAAATTGCGTCATTACATAACATGGCATATATGGTGATCCACAACATCTGGCCGACGAGGGTGAATTTACACGCGCGGGGCCATAGTGTGGATGTACGGTGTACTCAATGTGGACAAGATGAAACGATAACGCACAAAGTGTTGGGGTGCACAGGCAAAAGGCCAATTTGGGTACAATATGAAAAAATCATGAATCGTTTGACTCGAGGCAGTTTCCGTAATTACGCTATCGAGGATATTATACTTTTTCCGGAATTTCAAGTGTTTCCTAAGGCCAAAAAGAGACTTATGTTTTGGCTGACAATTCAGACAATAGAAATTATAATAATGAACGAGGAATTATGGGATGTTAAGTAATATGTTCAATTTCTCCGAGAACAGTTTTTGAATTTGCCTTTTATGAGCAAATCTAAATTATTTGCGAACTTTCATCGAGCCATTTATGTATAATTATGGGTAACAAGGATGTTTGTTTTTTTCAGTATGGTAGTGGAATAGTTTGTATTTCTTTTGTTGTTGAATAAATAATAATAATAATAAAAAAACACGATTCAAGAAAAAAAAGTCGGTAAGACGCTCGACTTATAACTGAGCAACCCATGTTCAAATCTTGCTGCAGTCGTAACATTTTTTTCCGCAATACCGATATCAACACCGTGTGTTGTGTTGATTTAACACAGAAAGTGGTAGTCACGCTGGGACACCATATTGTGTTGAATTAACACAGCTATTTTTTACTGTTTAAAGACCCATTAGCGATTTTATTCTTCTGTTAGTGCTTTATGCAAATATACTTGTACACACTTTTATACATTATGTGCAAAGAGTCAATACAAACATTACCAAGAGTGTATGTTATGTGCAGTGCCAACCCTCATGTGGAGAGGTGTCACCCCCCAAAAGCTCGAGTACATATGTGTATGGTTTGTACAGTTGCAATATATAGGACTAGCTAACCGTTTTCCTCACCAGTGATATCTCTCGTGCAATGCATAATTTCGTTAAATGTTCTGAGGAAATGGCGAATCCAATCATAATATTTGCACCAAAACCACGTTTTTGTGATTCCCGCACAAATTGTGTATTACTGTTCTCTACAAACTACTGTTTATTATACGAAAATATAAACTCAATAGATACCGAAGAGGAGGCGGTAGTGAAATTGACGGTTATAAGCAGGGACAAAATCAAACAAAGAGAACTGTGGATTTGTAAATGAATTGAATGAACATTTATTTATGGGCTTTAGGCATCAAGGCTCAGGCCGCGATAGAGGAGGGGAAAGGATTCGGAACGTGTCGGCCAGGACCTATGTTGGAGGCGCCATCCCGGCATGGATTTGTAATCTTAGGCAAATTATATATTTTTAGCCATTTTAATAACTAATGATTTCTGCCCGTCTCGATTGCGTTAGCTCTTAGGTATTTAAAATCCACAAGCATCCATGTCCCAATTCTCCCAGCTGGCGTTCTATCCCAGAACTTTGGAGACACTGGCCTGATGACTCACACCAAATGGCTACTGCTGTCGACATTGTCAATTCCATCAGGACTTTCAGTTTGGAGGGGTGTAAAGTCAACTTGGGAGGGTGTAAGTGGAACTTTGCACGGTTTCTATCAATTTTTGACCGTAAAAAATTTAAGTTGGGAGTGTGCTCGGGAATTTGGGGATGACACCCCACCACATGGGAGCTGACAGAATTAGTGCATATAATATACACTCTCGGTAATGTTTGTATTGACTCTGCACATAATGTATAAGGGTGTGTACAAGTATATTTGCGGAAAGCACTAACAGATGAAAAATCACTAATGGATCTTTAAGTTACACGGAGAAAATTATAAGTTTGTAATGTAAAAATGGACTCGTAAGTAAATTTTCTTATTTAATGGTGCTTTATAATGTGGTGCTTATAATATAAACTTTTGTACAACACAAGAGGTGGACGAGGATATAAGTGCCTAAAAGTTGAAACTTCGCTATCAGGATTCTGCTATATTCCCCTTCAAAAAGGAAGGTGTCACCCACAAATTCTCAAGCACACCTCCCAATTAAAAATGTTTACTGTTTAAAATTGATAGAAATTTTTCCAACTCTACTTGCATCCCCTAAATAAAATCTTCGCAGTTAACCTGTTCGCTATTGCCCCTGCTCATATAAAGGTGTTAAAATTCATATATGAATTACCGGATAATACCGCATTTTCATAGTCCCGCTGGCCGTGTTTACACCCTACTGCTAGAGTGCTGGTAACCATTGAGCACATGCCGCTGTGTATAACTTTTTTTATATATACTAAAAAAGGGGAAATAGAGAACAGTACCGGTAATACACAATTTGTGTACGGAGAAAAAACGAGCTTTCGTAATCACAGTTAACGTTATTTCTGGGTGACCCTCGTAATTACCTCGTGATCTCGACTCAACATTTCATCAAAGTTTCATTACAACCAGAGCACCTCGTCCGCTCAATTTTTCTTTAAGAGTCTTTCGAGTCCAAGTTGAGTATTCAGAAGCCTTTCTTGGCTGGAAAGGATTCTGGAAATGTTTTTCGTTACGACTCGAACGTGATAATTAAACGTCAATACAATAAAATAATATTTAAAGGAAAATTGTAAATAAACTTTCGTTCCTGCAATGCTATTCTTATGGAAGAAGAAACGGAAAGCGAAGTGTGCGAGTGCTGGTGCTGCCACCATCGGAAAAGTTTAGCAGTGAACAAACCCCATTAACTTTCCATATCATTAAAAAGAACCAAGAATGCATACCTCAGAGAATTTACGTATGTAGGCCTAGGTGGCAACATTGAAGCCTGAGGATCTGTTTCCTCGGATTTAGCATACACTGCGTCTAGGTCTATCCGAATCCACCACTTTGCACCCTCGATTGTACCGTTATACCGTTTGATTCGCCGTTGTTGCTACCCGAATTAAGCGGTGTAAACCGTCATGTAGGGTGTGTATCGACGGTACATCTAATGCGCGCTTGGATGTAACGTATTCACTGTTTGTACGGCTAGAAGCCATATTTGAAAAAGAAGAAAGCAATATGCGTTGATTTGAAGACTTATTAAATATGTGTGGGTGTGGGTGTATTTTAGATTTTTTACTTTAATTAACTTTTCCTGTTATAGTCGTAATGTAAATATTATCTGTGATGATAGATGCATTGCCGTTGATAAATGCAATCGTTTGTGGAAACTAGTTGCTATGACTTACGATGATTTGTGGTTCACGCTATACATTAATGATTTCAGATGAGTTTTGTTTTATTAGAAATAATGGCCAAAGTTTACTGGGGGGATCCCAAAAGTGTAAAATGTACAGGAGAAAATTTAATGTTTCCAACGTGTGTGGAAGAGTTGAAATGCAAAATAAAACACAGATTCGAATTATTGAAGTGTGAAATAAGAGTGAAAGAACGGAAAGTACGTTGGAGTGTTAAAGGCAATGTGCATCGCATGTAATAAAAATACCTCACGTTAATTTTCTTAAACCCGTCTTTGCTCTTTCGACAGTTAGTTCGGGATTTTGTAGCAAAAAATGCGTGTCATTCATAGCACGAAGTGACGCCATTCATATAGCTCCACATGCGCAACCATTGTCATCTGTTGATAAACTCTAGTGCGTATTTAACTAAATAATAATGTCACATTGTTTTTCATAGATTGATGATTGTCGCTAGGTTTTATAGAAGTATCTGTTTGAAT
This sequence comes from Lepisma saccharinum, assembly GCA_022664845.1. Lineage (NCBI taxonomy): Eukaryota > Metazoa > Arthropoda > Insecta > Zygentoma > Lepismatidae > Lepisma > Lepisma saccharinum. Next base: position 7,670 of record JAGDQP010069520.1, read on the forward strand.
TATTTCGAAGAGAATGACTAGTAGAGAGCTCATATGGTTCAATAGCTGGCGTAACCTGGGGTCCCGAAGGTAAAGTTCATCGTAAATAATAAGGATACATTTATCCCTTACGCAAATTGATCTTTGTTAATTACCCTTGTGTAACTTCGTGCACATGAATTAAAATACTGTAATGTTATGTATAGTGCGGAGCAGGTAATGTAACCTATCACGGAGGAGCTCTATTGTAATCACTTCCGGGCACCTGTACTCAACTTTTTCGTAATTGATGCAATCTAACCTAACCGTGCTTTAGTAGCGTATTGAGTCTCAAGCCGGAAACTGAAAGACACATGAAATTGCATGAAAAAGTTAAGAATATAAGGGTCATGAAGTGATTATAATGAAGTACACCCCTGAACAAATTATTCTCGTTATGTGAAGGTTGCATCACGCTCTTAACGTTGTCGTATCTAATGAGAAACGGTATTATTGAATTTTGTACACAGTAGAAAAACTGCGTTGATAAATTTACGAATTTATCTAAACCTTATGCCAATAATAGCACGGAGACACATAAGGAAAAGAAAGTACGTGTTTTGGGAGTAAATGGATGATTTACTCGTGTCAGCTTCTCTTCAGGTTATGTTATGTTAAATTAGATAACGCTGGAAATAAAATATCTGAGAGAGTACTTTCGGAATATTAATCCCACTCATGCTTTTCTCTCACGGGAACAAATTCACTCTAGGGTAAGCACGCTTCAATCAAACTTTCCCTAACCTAGTATAATTAAGATAAATGAAAACTAGATTAAATTAACGTGACGTGAAAAATTTAAACAAAAGAAACTAAAAGTCAAAAAGTTCAGGAGTCACGATAAATGGCCCACCTTATGGTATCATTAACGTGATTGTTTTTTACATGTACAAGGCCGCAGAAGGGAATAGAAAAATATTATTTACTGTTTTGAAAGTAAATTTACCTAACTTGAGTACAATATTGTATCGGACCGACCGGCTATCATAGCCCTTAACAAAAAAAAAAAAAAAAAAGTCAAGAGACATGCTTAGTACAATTTGTAATAGCCGTCTCACGAGATATTTTTAGCGCTATACTTAGAATATCTACACAGCAGCTAGGAAACCCCTTGAGATGTGTCCATGACCTGCTACCTGATTAATTTAAATTTATTTAGAGTCTTTAGTCATATACAGGGATAGGTGAGGGAGTCGACCACAGGTGATCTAATTTTAAGGTATCCTCGCGGTATTTGCCTGGTACGACAAGAAAACAGGAAAGCTTTTGGCACAATGATCGGTCATAGGTATCGATCCCGACCTACCGAATACAGATATGAGTTGCTGTCCTAGAATATCTACTTTCATGTCTTCACTGCAGGTGTTTCTATGTTCAGGTTTGGTTTACATAACGAATTTATTTTTTTATTTTATTACATAAAGATTTTACAAACCGCAACAACAGAAGTGCGTAGATTTGGCATGTCACATAGGGTTCTGCCCGTTCTATACCCCGATAGAGGGGTCACGCCATACAATTTTTTATTACAACTTTATAAAAAAAATTACTATTAAAATCGATCTCGGAAAACTCTGATTACAACCCACCCACCCCGAACACACACACACACATTTCCCTTTGTAGAAATCGAACAACATGCAGCATATTTTCAGAGATCATTCTTCGAAGAAATGTATTATTATTTTCTCACGATCTGTATTTAGTAAGCGTTTGCAATATAGTTATAACATTTGTTGATAACTTTCTATGTCTACATTTAACATTTTACTTTCTTTGCCTGAGCAAAGTTGCTAAAAGGTCTCAAATAAAAACTCTATTTTCGTTTCTTTAGAATACGAGCTTCAACATTCATGCATGTACCTTGCGTCCATTAGGTATTCAACTGTTATTACAGTAGTATCATCTATCTAACTAACTCTATGGCTTATGGAACTCGCAAGTTCAACGCCGTAGTAACAAACGTTCGCCATTGGATTCTATCCTGGACAAGATCAAACCAGTTTTCATCACGAACACCTACCTCTCGAAGATCTAATATTGTCCTTTCAACGACGTCTCGGTCTTCCCAATGGACTCTTTCCATCCGGTCTTCCAACCAGGATAGAATATAATCTTCGTTTTTCCCCCATCCGAGCTACATGGCCTGCCCACCTTAGTCGTCGCGATTTCATTATTTTTACAACATCTGGTGAATCGTACAGTCCGTGGAGTTCTTCATTATGCAGTCTCCTCCATTCTCCAGTCATCTTGTCCCGTATATCTTTCTCAAAATCTTATTTTCAAATACACGTAATTTATGTTCATCTGCTAGGGTCGTACTCCAACTTTCGCAACCGTAAAGTATTACCGGCAGAATAACCGTTCTATATATATTTAATTTTAATTTCCTTGATATTAATCGCGATGTTAGAAGTTTTTCGACTGAATGCGTTCCCCGATACTAAGCGACTGTTTATTTCTTCCGTGACCTCATTTTTGCTTGTTACGTATGCTCCCAAGTATTTAAATTTGTTTACTTTCTCTATGACCTCATCCCTAATTCTTATGTTTTTATTTCCTTCATTCCCTGTGTTTCGGCTTGTTATCATGTATTTTGTTTCATCTATGTTTACCTGTAGCCTTATCTAATCGCACGCTTCTACTAAGACATCGGTATTGTTTTGTAGTGCATCTATATCGTCCCCTATTAAATCTACATCATCCGCGTATACAAACAGTTGATTCAAACCATTCAATGATAGTCCCTTTTTGTCCCCTTTAATTTTTAAAATCGCATATTCTAACGCGAAGTTAAACAGTAGTTGGGACAAGGCATCGCCTTGTTTCAATCCGTTGCGAATCTCGAAACTATCTGACATATTATTACCTATTCGTACTCTGCTTATGGGGTCGTTGAGACACATCTTCACTAGTTGAACCAGTTTTTTCGGAATTCCAAATCGTATCAGGATACTGTATAACTTTTCCCTTTTGATAGAATCATATGCTTTCTTAAAATCGATGAATAGCTGATGAACCGTCCCACTGTATTCCCATTTCTTCTCCAAAATTTGTCTCAAGGCAAAAATCTGGTCCAACGTGGATCTATTTCTTCTAAATCCACATTGGTGATCTCCAATTATTTCATCTACGTATACACTTAGGCGTGTTAACAGAATATTACTTAATACCTGTTACAAGGTATTA